>JARYHS010005971.1:0-24321 GCA_031002005.1 Vandiemenella viatica
CTGGCACTGGATTTCAGGCATAAGGATGTGGGAAATTCTCTTTTCTACGTAATGGTGTCAGGGATTGGAATAAGTTATCAGGCAAGATGATGAATAATTTAACAAAAACGTTGAAAGAATTTAAAGTTAAAAATTGTAGAGGGAAAATGTAGGTGTGTGCAGGATAGGGGTGTTTAGGAATTGCCACCGAAGCGTGTGCACCATTCCAATTAATTAATTAATTAAATATGAAATAAAAAGGTGTGAAGAAAAGAAGTATTTTGCATTTTTAAAATAGAAAAACGTTTAAAAAATACTTCAAATAAAATACAAAATGCTTATCGCATAAAAGTATTTCAGATGCAAGATGAATACAGGTATTTTGCATTTTAAATAACTGTATTTCAAATAATGCTTATTTATAGACAAATATACACCAGAAAACCTCTGATTCCCGCGATTAAAGAGTTGATATAAAACAATTTAAGGATCATCAATGTATACCATGATTTAAATCGCATAAAAAATGGAATGCCATTAACATATAGTGACAAGTACACATTTTAACAGAAAAACCTCTGAAGATGCATCAGTGAAGAAATCATACACAAATAACCAATCGAAAAATTCAGAGGCATTGCCAGTAATCATTTATCATACATTTACGATTATTATCTGCAATTGATGAAAAAAAAAAAATCTCCCATACTACCAGTATAATAGGAATCTTATTTCGTAGGCAGGCAGTAAAAAATGAAGACATGTAACGTATCTGAACAGAAAATCCATTATATTACGTAAACGTTTGTTCTGTACTCTTCAAGGTACGAAATCATTAAGTGCAGTATATTCAGAAATACTTTAGCAAATTTTCAGAAAATAAAAATTTTCTCCCCGGCGGGAATCGAACCCCGGTCTCCCGCGTGACAGGCGGGATACTGACCACTATATTACCGGGACTACGGAAAAGTAAGGCTCTTAATGCTACTTATAACAACTGTAAGTTTATGATAAAACTTTTTAATTTTTAATTGAAGAAACCTTATGAAATATAACAGTGAACTTAGTAATTCGCCTAAGCCGCTGGCTTCCTGGTGTGTGACACGTCATACAGAATGGATTTATCTCTGCTACTAACTAGTTTTAAAGTGAACATGCAATCGTGAGGAAAATGTGATCAGAATTCACTTCGTCGAGCAGGAAACATTGTTGGTATTGATAAGAAATAAGTTAATGTTTATTTTTTTGGTGGGAGGCTGAAATCGGTCCCTAGTGGCACATGAATCACAAATAATTAATAGCATGAGCATGTAGAAAGAACGGGCATTCACTGCCTTCGATTCCGAGTCCTTGTAATTCTCTCCAAATTTATATTACGAAATGATGGCTCCTCATAAATAGTTGTTTCAAATTACATATGGATTGATGACTGCTCCTGATTAAAATATTCCGGCGTCAATACTGTCCCCCAATCCTAACTTCTTCCATTTAACATATTAAAGTAAGTGTAATGTATAGGGGACTTATTCAGTTTTTTCGTATTTTAATTTCACCTCGTTTCCCAGTATTATTTCGGACGACAATTTTAGTAATTACTATCGAGCTGTAAAACAATAATTAACAACCGTGACATTAGGCACGTCTTCTAGGAATGCTTTTAACAGTGACTTTATTGTTGGATAAATGTATAATAGACTATGTTCGTAGTGGATCATGTTGATGGTACTTTGAAAGCAATTAACGTTTAGTGTAACTAAGGGTGCGTCCATAAACTGCGTACTCGGTCTAGGGAAGGGGTTGAATAGAAAGCTATACTGGGTTTCTGGGGGGGATTCCGAACCCAAGTCACGCAGCTTTTCATTCACATTATTTGTTACAATTACAGATACAGAACACATAACAGCACGTGAATATCTATTTCCGTCATTTAATTTTCTTCGTATGTAGTTTACGATAGTCTGATAAGAGAAACAGTACAAAATGTGTTCTGTAATCAATATTTTCTATACGTCCACTATATCACCACTTTGCAGTACATATTTCATGACGATATTTCAAATGGTCGATTGCAATACTATGTCTCTGGATCAGACAGCATCTGCCAGTGACTACTTTTGGCATCTGTTGCTCCGCGAAGATGAGACATGGAGAGTATTATAATTTAACACTAATTGAATTAAAGAGTTCACCACAAAAAGAAAATTAGTAAAAATTGTTCACATAACATGGGAACATCACTCGTAGTGAGGATATACTATACTTTTCAACAACCACGAATATTTAAAAGCCATACCAAATCTGGTAATAGACTGCAATGCTGGTAATGTTTCTAAGGACTAAGTTAATGGCTGTTTTGTGAGGGTCTTGTAAGTATAGATATGCCAATAACGATTAGTAGGCTAGATTAATGACATACATTAAGGCAAAAAATTAGGTCAGGTTAGTGCAGGGCCCGCTCTAGGGGGGGGGGGGGCAAACCGGGCATTTGCCCGGGGCGCTAAATTTAGGGGCGCCATTTTGGCTGTAAGTGTGAGAAAAATATTAATAATATTAATGGGTTAAATACCCAATTCATAAAAAAAAAATCCACATACCGATTTTTTCGTTCGTTAAAAACTTACAGTTCTTAGCTATTTGGGTGCGCCCCTAGAGACTTCGAAGAGACGGGGCGCGGACCTCAAAGGGGCGCGTCGTTGCCTCGCCGCCTCTGTGTGAATTCCGCCATAGGAGCAACTTCAAATGCGCCGCGTCCGCGCCATGTCTCAGCCCGAAGTCCACGCCACGTCTCTTCTGTGTGAATTGGGCCTTAACACGCCAGTAGAACGCGTTGTTGTCTCAATTTGCTTATTATTGCTAATTACAAAAGTGGTTTCATTACATAACAGTATTAGTCTTGCTATTACGTTATTAGTGATAAGTGGAAGTTCATAAATTTACTTGAGGATTTCATATTTCTAAAGGTATGTACATCTATGATTAAACTGTTATTTAGTTGGATATACGACATAGGCGCACAACGACAAAAGCACACAATAGAGGCCCAGTAGGTGGGGCTGTTACACCTGCCCTCGGCTACCTGCACTGATTCCGACGTTATACTGCCCACAAGTTACTAGACGCGGTGAAAAGGAGTGTTTTTCGCAATTGCAGCTAGGCTCTAATGCATGGAATCGATAGTTCTTGGCGGAGATGCTGAGTATTTATTTTTATTGAATTGATGAACCAAATCAATATGGATCTTAGTTATTGGAAATCGAAGTGAATAATTTGCATAATAATTTCTTCTCGTAATCCGAGCCTCACAGATTTGTTGTACAAATTAGATACAGGCATTGTAAGTGTTTTGGTTGGGTTAAATTACATACGCTAGCTTTGATCGCTTGTGAAAATACTGTAAGTAGTTTAGTGGGTGTGGGACAGTAGTTACAGTTTAATAAATAAATAATATTAGCAGCTGCTGATTACCGATTAGTTACTTCACATACCTTTAGATATTTAATTTCGAATGCTAACTGCTAATATAGAGGAGAATCGGGTAATATGGAATACCATTTATGTTTTGTTGTACAAAATAGTACTGAAAATAATTTAACACCTGAAACTAAAACCAATACAACCTTCAACTTCTTGTGATAACATATATCTAATATAAAGCTGTCAAAACAGATTTTTTTTTATTAGTAACATTTAAAAAAATTGTCGTTTGGAAGGTAATATGGAATAGGCGGGTAATATGGAATAGAAGGTTTCAAATAACGTAAACTATCTGGAATTGAGATAAACGGATTTAATGATACTTTTTAGTCAACATCATCATCTTTGTAGGATTCAATAGCAATCGCTTCTTTCTTTTTCGGCTGTTCTTAAAGCAAAACATAATTAATGAATTAATTAAGAAATATTTACTTTCTCAATTGTTATTTTATTATTTTCAATCAATATTAACAAAAATCGTATTACTGACATTATATTTGATTAAAAATGTATTTCAACTCAGTAATTATTTTTCGGGTTGTATAAAATACCACAGTTTTATGGAATACCAAGTATCTCATATTACCCGAATCGCTATCTTGGACAAAATAGGCTTGATGATATTATAAAAAAAAAGATGGATGCCAGAAAAAAGACCTGTATAACAAACCATCACTCTTTTAGTACACATTACACTAAGACTAGCGATCAACAAAATAAATATAATATTTTATATTATTTTAGAAAACTAATCTGCAAAAATTCTCGAAAGTGGAAAAACAAAGTTTGTTGGATAGCAAACACAGTTCAGCTCCCAAATGACCGACCTTCACAACAAAGCATCAGAGTAGTTTTGAGCAGCTGTTGATGGTACTTCCACTATACAGTGTAACGAGCCGCGCTGTCGCCACGTTACAAGGTGCATTTTTTATTATATATGTAATAATATAAGAGTAATTTACATAAATCTTGGGCGATCACGTGAATAGATTTTTGTTGTAATTTTTATAAAGTACGCAAGATTCCAAGTGAGGACTGTAATGAAATGGTGAACTTATACAGTGTATCGTAGCAAAGCGAATATTCAGAATTATTGAGCTATGTAGGCTGAAGCTAATCTTGGTGTTCCCGAGCCTTGGCGACAAAAAGTCGCGGATTTGGGATTTGCCAGACCACACACCCTGCTCCCTGGGGATGGGCGGTCAACGACGTCACTCACCGAGCGGGAAAAGCCTGCCGTCCGAAACCCGAATGTTCTCTCGTCCCGGCGAACTTAGCCGAATATGTCCGACCTCTGTTGGATTCTTTGGCCAAATCACATATCGAGGATATCACGTGACATTAGGTGCCGACCTGAAGGTCCAATCAAAATGAGCGTATAACTCAAAATCCTGGGAATTTTTGTTGTATGTGAGCTTCGAGACTACAAATGGGCGGAGCAAGAAGTTTCCTCGTGGACCGAAGAGCGAGGAGCTGAGATTCTAGATTCTAACTTCGATCGCACCAGTCTGAGGTTGACTTGGAAAGTTGACTTCTTTCGCTAACCGCAGCTTGCCTTGCTGGAGCAAGGTTATCACCGCAACACAGCCGGTAATGCGATGATGCGCATTGCCAGACCAGAGATGCCTATAGCCGACTTGTGAGATAATCTCACATACCGTGGGTCCGCTACACTCATCACAGACATCAGACGCAGAACTACAATGGTAATTGATTACGACCAGGCCATGTGATTGTGCATTCCGTGAAACAGAACCCGTAAGCGACTTTGAGAGGATAGGTCCATGTTCTCACTTTGTAATTGTAAAAACCCCTGAGCTAGCGGCATAATTTGCCAGAACTAGTTATTTTCGAATGATATATTGTTCATTCTGGCGCCCATGATTTTCTTGTTTAACTGTAAAGTCACAGTATTATGATACCTTTGTCTGAGGTCATCATAACTTGTATTTTTATTGTTCCAACTGTCATTATTTCTTGCATTTTGATTCTGAGATATATTTAAAAGTAAATATACAGTTGTTTGCTTGCTCATGACGGCTAATTGTAACTCTGAGCGTTGCTTTTATGATTTTGCCAATTTGTGTTAATGTTAACGATAAATTCGCTCAGACTTGTAATCGCCAGTGATCAGAAAATAAATGTCATATTGTGACAATTTTTCCTAAATTCCAACTAACGTCGAGATTCTTGCAAAATTAAATAATTTTCACTCCTTCATAAAAATTAAAATTAAAAATCCCCAATTATTAATCATAAAGGTATGAAAGATAATTGTAACGTGGTTTGCCCACCAAGGCACCAGCCGTGCCTTGGTGGGCAAACCACGTTACAATTATCTTTCATACCTTATGATTAATAATTGGGGATTTTAATTTTAATTTTTATGAAGGAGTGAAAATTATTTAATTTTGCAAGAATCTCGACGTTAGTTGGAATTTAGGAAAAATGGTCACAATATGACATTTATTTTCTGATCACTGGCGATTACAAGTCTGAGCGAATTTATCGTTAACATTAACACAAATTGGCAAAATCATAAAAGCAACGCTCAGAGTTACAATTAGCCGTCATGAGCAAGCAAACAACTGTATATTTACTTTTAAATATCTCAGAATCAAAATGCAAGAAATAATGACAGTTGGAACAATAAAAATACAAGTTATGATGACCTCAGACAAAGGTATCATAATACTGTGACTTTACAGTTAAACAAGGAAAATCATGGGCGCCAGAATGAACAATATATCATTCGAAAATAACTAGTTCTGGCAAATTATGCCGCTAGCTCAGGGGTTTTTTACAATTACAAAGTGAGAACATGGACCTATCCTCTCAAAGTCGCTTACGGGTTCTGTTTCACGGAATGCACAATCACATGGCCTGGTCGTAATCAATTACCATTGTAGTTCTGCGTCTGATGTCTGTGATGAGTGTAGCGGACCCACGGTATGTGAGATTATCTCACAAGTCGGCTATAGGCATCTCTGGTCTGGCAATGCGCATCATCGCATTACCGGCTGTGTTGCGGTGATAAACCTTGCTCCAGCAAGGCAAGCTGCGGTTAGCGAAAGAAGTCAACTTCCAAGTCAACCTCAGACTGGTGCGAGTCGAAGTTTAGAATCTAGAATCTCAGCTCTCGCTCTTACGGTCCACGAGGGAAACTTCTTGCTCCGCCCATTGTAGTCTCGAAGCTCACATACAACAAAAATTCCCAGGATTTTGAGTTATACGCTCATTTTGATTGGACCTTCAGGTCGGCACCTAATGTCACGTGATATCCTCGATATGTGATTTGGCCAAAGAATCCAACAGAGGTCGGACATATTCGGCTAAGTTCGCCGGGCGAGAGAACATCGGGTTTCGGACGGCAGGCTTTTCCCGCTCGGTGAGTGACCCATCCCCAGGGAGCAGGTGTGTGGTCTGGCAAATCCCAAATCCGCGACTTTTGTCGCCAAGGCTCGGAACACCAAGATTAGCTTCAAGCCTACATAGCTCAATAATTCTTAATATTCGCTTTGCTACGATACACTGTATAAGTTCACCATTTCATTACAGTCCTCACTTGGAATCTTGCGTACTTTATAAAATTACAACAAAAATCTATTCACGTGGTCGCCCAAGATTTATGTAAATTACTCTTATATTATTACATATATAATAAAAAATGCACCTTGTAACGTGGCGACAGCGCGGCTCGTTACACTGTATAGTGGAAGTACCATCAACAGCTGCTCAAAACTACTCTGATGCTTTGTTGTGAAGGTCGGTCATTTGGGAGCTGAACTGTGTTTGCTATCCAACAAACTTTGTTTTTCCACTTTCGAGAATTTTTGCAGATTAGTTTTCTAAAATATATATAAAATATTATATTTATTTTGTTGATCGCTAGTCTTAGTGTAATGTGTACTAAAAGAGTGATGGTTTGTTATACAGGTCTTTTT
Source organism: Vandiemenella viatica (assembly GCA_031002005.1). Lineage (NCBI taxonomy): Eukaryota > Metazoa > Arthropoda > Insecta > Orthoptera > Morabidae > Vandiemenella > Vandiemenella viatica. Next base: position 7,398 of record JARYHS010005971.1, read on the forward strand.
CTGGCATCCATCTTTTTTTTTATAATATCATCAAGCCTATTTTGTCCAAGATAGCGATTCGGGTAATATGAGATACTTGGTATTCCATAAAACTGTGGTATTTTATACAACCCGAAAAATAATTACTGAGTTGAAATACATTTTTAATCAAATATAATGTCAGTAATACGATTTTTGTTAATATTGATTGAAAATAATAAAATAACAATTGAGAAAGTAAATATTTCTTAATTAATTCATTAATTATGTTTTGCTTTAAGAACAGCCGAAAAAGAAAGAAGCGATTGCTATTGAATCCTACAAAGATGATGATGATGTTGACTAAAAAGTATCATTAAATCCGTTTATCTCAATTCCAGATAGTTTACGTTATTTGAAACCTTCTATTCCATATTACCCGCCTATTCCATATTACCTTCCAAACGACAATTTTTTTTAAACTAAATGTTACTAATAAAAAAAATCTGTTTTGACAGCTTTATATTAGATATATGTTATCACAAGAAGTTGAAGGTTGTATTGGTTTTAGTTTCAGGTGTTAAATTATTTTCAGTACTATTTTGTACAACAAAACATAAATGGTATTCCATATTACCCGATTCTCCTCTATATTAGCAGTTAGCATTCGAAATTAAATATACTAAAGGTATGTGAAGTAACTAATCGGTAATCAGCAGCTGCTAATATTATTTATTTATTAATTACTGTAACTACTGTCCCACACCCACTAAACTACTTACAGTATTTTCACAAGCGATCAAAGCTAGCGTATGTAATTTAACCCAACCAAAACACTTACAATGCCTGTATCTAATTTGTACAACAAATCTGTGAGGCTCGGATTACGAGAAGAAATTATTATGCAAATTATTCACTTCGATTTCCAATAACTAAGATCCATATTGATTTGGTTCATCAATTCAATAAAATAAATACTCAGCATCTCCCGCCAAGAACTATCGATTCCATGCATTAGAGCCTAGCTGCAATTGCGAAAAACACTCCTTTTCACCGCGTCTAGTAACTTGTGGGCAGTATAACGTCGGAATCAGTGCAGGTAGCCGAGGGCAGGTGTAACAGCCCCCACCTACTGGGCCTCTATTGTGTGCTTTTGTCGTTGTGCGCCTATGTCGTATATCCAACTAAATAACAGTTTAATCATAGATGTACATACCTTTAGAAATATGAAATCCTCAAGTAAATTTTATGAACTTCCACTTATCACTAATAACGTAATAGGCAAGACTAATACTGTTATGTAATGAAACCACTTTTGTAATTAGCAATAATAAGCAAATGAGACAACAACGCGTTCTACTGGCGTGTTAAGAGGCCCAATTCACACAGAAGAGACGTGGCGTGGACTTCGGGCTGAGACATGGCGCGGACGCGGCGCATTTGAAGTTGCTCCTATGGCGGAATTCACACAGAGGCGGCGAGGCAACGACGCGCCCCTTTGAGGTCGCGCCCCGTCTACTCTTCGACGTCTCTAGGGGCGCACCCAAATAGCTAAGAACTGTAAGTTTTTAACGAACGAAAAAATCGGTATGTGGATTTTTTTTATGAATTGGGTATTTAACCCATTAATATTATTAATATTTTTCTCACACTTACAGCCAAAATGGCGCCCCTAAATTTTAGCGCCCCGGGCAAATGCCCGGTTTTGCCCCCCCCCCCTAGAGCGGGCCCTGCACTAACCTGACCTATTTTTTGCCTTAATGTATGTCATTAATCTAGCTACTAATCGTTATTGGCATATCTATACTTACAAGACCCTCACAAAACAGCCATTAACTTAGTCCTTAGAAACATTACCAGCATTGCAGTCTATTACCAGATTTTGGTATGGCTTTTTAAATATTCGTGGTTGTTGAAAAGTATAGTATATCCTCACTACGAGTGATGTTCCCATGTTATGTGAACAATTTTTACTAATTTTCTGTTTGTGGTGAACTCTTTAATTCAATTAGTGTTAAATATATAATACTCTCCATGTCTCATCTTCGCGGAGCACAGATGCCAAAAGTAGTCACTGGCAGATGCTGTCTGATCCAGAGACATAGTATTGCAATCGACCATTTGAAATATCGTCATGAAATATGTACTGCAAAGTGGTGATATAGTGGACGTATAGAAAATATTGATTACAGAACACATTTTGTACTGTTTTCTCTTATCAGACTATCGTAAACTACATACGAAGAAAATTAAATGACGGAAATAGATATTCACGTGCTGTTATGTGTTCTGTATCTGTAATTGTAACAAATAATGTGAATGAAAAGCTGCGTGACTTGGTTCGGAATCCCCCCCAGAAACCCAGTATAGCTTTCTATTCAACCCCTCTCCTGCCTCTTAGACCGAGTACGCAGTTTATGGACGCACCCTTAGTTACACTAAACGTTAATTGCTTTCAAAGTACCATCAACATGATCCACTACGAACATAGTCTATTATACATTTATCCAACAATAAAGTCACTGTTAAAAGCATTCCTAGAAGACGTGCCTAATGTCACGGTTGTTAATTATTGTTTTACAGCTCGATAGTAATTACTAAATTGTCGTCCGAAATAATACTGGGAAACGAGGTGAAATTAAAATACGAAAAAACTGAATAAGTCCCCTAACATTACACTTACTTTAATATGTTAAATGGAAGAAGTTAGGATTGGGGGACAGTATTGACGCCGGAATATTTTAATCAGGAGCAGTCATCAATCCATATGTAATTTGAAACAACTATTTATGAGGAGCCATCATTTCGTAATATAAATTTGGAGAGAGAATTACAAGGACTCGGAATCGAAGGCAGTGAATGCCCGTTCTTTCTACATGCTCATGCTATTAATTATTTGTGATTCATGTGCCACTAGGGACCGATTTCAGCCTCCCACCAAAAAAATAAACATTAACTTATTTCTTATCAATACCAACAATGTTTCCTGCTCGACGAAGTGAATTCTTGATCACATTTTATTCCTCACGATTGCATGTTCACTTTAAAACTAGTTAGTAGCAGAGATAAATCCATTCTGTATGACGTGTCACACACCAGGAAGCCAGCGGCTTAGGCGAATTACTAAGTTCACTGTTATATTTCATACAGGTTTCTTCAATTAACGTAAATTAAAAAGTTTTATCATAAACTTTACAGTTTGTTTATAAGTAGCATTAAGAGCCTTACTTTTCCGTAGTCCTCGGTAATATAGTGGTCAGTATCCCCGCCTGTCACGCGGGAGACCGGGGTTCGATTCCCCGCCGGGGAGAAAATTTTTATTTTCTGAAAATTTGCTAAAGTATTTCTGAATATACTGCACTTAATGATTTCGTACCTTGAAGAGTACAGAACAAACGTTTACGTAATATAATGGATTTTCTGTTCAGATACGTTACATGTCTTCATTTTTTACTGCCTGCCTACGAAATAAGATTCCTATTATTACTGGTAGTATGGGAGATTTTTTTTTTTCATCAATTGCAGATAATAATCGTAAATGTATGATAAATGATTACTGGCAATGCCTCTGAATTTTTCGATTGGTTATTTGTGTATGATTTCTTCACTGATGCATCTTCAGAGGTTTTTCCTGTTAAAAATGTGTACTTGTCACTATATGTTAATGGCATTCCATTTTTTATGCGGATTTAAATCATGGTATACATTATGATGATCCTTAAATTGTTTTATATCAACTCTTTAATCGCGGAATCAGAGGTTTTCTGGTGTATATTTGTCTATAGAAATAAGCATTATTTGAAATACAGTTATTTAAAATGCAAAATACCTGTATTCATCTTGCATCTGAAATACTTTTATGCGATAAGCATTTTGTATTTTATTTGAAGTATTTTTTAAACGTTTTTCTATTTTAAAAATGCAAAATACTTTCTTTTCTTCACACCTTTTTATTTCATATTTAATTAATTAATTTAATTGGAATGGTGCACACGCTTCGGTGGCAATTTCCCTAAACACCCCTATCCTGCACACACCTACATTTTCCCTCTACAATTTTTAACTTTAAATTCTTTCAACGTTTTTGTTAAATTATTCATCATCTTGCCTTGATAACTTATTCCAATCCCTGACACCATTACGTAGAAAAGAGAATCTTCCCACATCCTTATGCCTGAAATCCAGTGCCAGCTTGTGGTATGATCATCTTTTCCCTTCCATGAACTATTTTTCATACCTACACCAATATATTTCAATGCCTCATCACCAGTGATGGTAGAGCTCATGAATTTGATTTATTATCTCAGTCAAACTACTGGAAACAATACCAAACGAGACTCAAATGTTAACTTGGTCTGTTGTGCAAAAAAGGGCTGCTAGATTTGTTTCAGTAAATTATCGCAGAATGCAATCAGTGACGGATATGATAAAGGAGCTGGAATGGGATTCATTGCAAGACAGGAGGAGGATGAGGAGGGTCATGGGAGTGTACAGGGCATATACTGGCGATGAGGCATGGAAAGATATTGCAATAGGTATGAAAAGTAGTGCATGGAAGAGAAAAGATGACCATGACCACAAGCTGGCACTCGATTTCAGGCACAAGGGTGTGGGAAGATTCTCTTTTTTAGGTAAGGGTGTCAGGGATTGGAATGAGTTACCAAGAGAAATGTTGAATAATTTACCGAAAACTTTGAAAGAATTTAAAGATAAAATTTGTAGAGGGCAAATGTAGGTAGGTGCAGGATAGGGGGAAGATGGGTGTGTAGGGAAATTGCCACCGGAGCCTGTGCTCCATTGCAATTAAATTAAATTAAATGAAATAACAATGAATTTTACATTATTGAAACATCTAATTATGACGCCACCGACTTGCATTTTGTGATTGTTTTGTCTGTCGTTTTTATGCCAATTTTGTTTGCTTATTAATGTTATTAGAATGTAACTAAAACATCAAAAATAGGATTTTATTTATTACTGCATACCATACAGAACGAATCTCACTCGTTCCTGACTTAAAACATGGAGGAAGGAATTCCTTCCTCCATGACTTAAAACTAATTTTTTCACTTTGGTGTAAGAAGTTAGGTTAATGCACGCGATACGTCAAATAACAATTCATGAAATGTTTATTAAAGTTTTCACTGCGGAAAAAATATTAAAATTTTATTGGACAGGGGCTATAGTAAAACCATTTCATTTATACTGAATCAATGTTTCAAAGATGTCAAAAAATTACAGGTTTCTCTGACAGATGACAACACTTCATCTATTAGTACGCAGTACGACTAGCAGTAGGCATAAAATGCTTAGTGTCAGCAAATCAGCAATGGCATGCGGCCGCTAAGCCAAAGATCAAAATTTGAGTAAAGCTCATCAAACGCAGCCTATCGCAAATGTTGGGGAAAAAGGTGTTGAAGAAATTTGTTCACTATTTCACTCACAGGCTCTCATCCAACGATTTACATACTCTGCGCAGCAACTTCACGTTTTCTTAAAATCTTCGCCGGAGAAACCTTCTGTCGATACGTACTCGTAGCAAATTCCGTCAATTTCTGAACACTCCTTAACATCAGTTTTAAAGCATCCTTATTAGATAACGTTACGCTTACGTGGAACGACGTCAGAAAATACTTGTGGTCGGGTTTCTGATCTAAGTGTTAACCTGTAGTCACGCCGCATGCATCGTCTTCGTCAACGTGTTTCCGACAGCAGGTTTCACGGGAGAGCGCCTCCTCTGCTTCCTAATTGTGGCTGAGGTCAGCCTTCTCTGTTTACACCTTGCTGTGCTGTACTTCCTGTTGGCGAACAGCATTGCTCTGGCAAGTAACAGGCCGCTGGCTCACTACCTCTGCCCGTAACGACACATAGACATTCTTCCCACACAACTTGTGACGGTATCATGGCTTTTAAAGTATTAATAACCAGGAAATACGGAAATTTTTCGCTGGAGAAATGAGACGTAGATTCATTACGAATAGATGATTGCACGATATTAATAAATTGAGAGTTTACACGATATTAGTAAATTGAGAGTTTAAATAGGGCTTGTTAAGTTGTTATAGTAGTATTAATAATTCTGGAATCCTGAAACCGTATAATACTGTTTTAGAATAATGGTTTGTAGCCGTAAATAAGATTTGGAACATGAAATAACAGTTGAGTTTTCGGTTGTATGAAAGATAAGGTCATTAGAAATTTTGCGGATTTATTGATTGTTGGGATAATTAATAGTATTAGATAAATTTGGAATATTTAATGCATATTTGGAATATGTGGCATAATTTTTTGTATATAAACTTAAGTTGTGAAGGAAAATGTATAATTTGAATTCGTGAATGTATGGAGGGAAACAGAAGAAATTACATAAAGTGGGCTAGGGTTGTCCAAAAGAAATTCCAACTCCTTAAAAGGCGTACTATTGTCGGATGACATCACAGTAGGCATTCTTCCTGTAAAAGTTGATAGATAAGGTCTGCGTCACTAGACTCATGTAGTGTGACTACATGAGTCAGTTAGGTCACTTGTGTACTAGTTCGCAGCTATGATGTTTTTATATATTTATATGTGGCATTTGGCTTTCTTCGGCCACACAGCCAGCTCAAGAATAAGTTTAGTTCAGCAAGTGTTTTCAGTTTCTCCACGTATATATATAGATATATATCTTTCAAGTAATTCTAGATACACCACAGGACGGACACGACATTAATACACATAACACTTAAACACCATGCCCTCGGCCGGACTCGAACCGGTGACCTTCGGGACTGGGGCCAGTACTCTAAACCCTACGTTACCTAGGCCGGCCGCTATGATGGTATAATGGGACAAAATGTTAATTTTGACAGTAATTTGGGACCCAGTAATCACTTCTGTTACCTTGAGCTAAAATATTTCAATTACGTGTGGAACATTTCATCAGTTCTCGAACCTTCAAAATCGCGATTAATTGAGTGCTTAGACTCGCCTTTTAGAAGATCGAAACTTTGATTAAATAAAAATAAATTATACTGAAACTGTGCAGAGGTAACGTAGAACGAAATCTATTATGCAAATCAAGTAAACTGTTGATTTATCTTCAATATTTAAAGAGCTGCTACTCAGCCTAACGTTGTGTGGCGGTAGTTTCAACTTACATGACCCTAATGTTATATTCAACAGGTGCCTAAATTCCTAACTTCGACAATGACAACACTTGTGTACTATCTCGGCAGCATGAACATTTAAAAGCGCAAAATTTAAACATAATATATATATATTTACTTAAACAGTAGCGCAATGCAATGGCTTGATGTGTGTATTTACCTTCTTCTATTAAGGCAGTATAGAAAAATTAAGCTACTATAGGTCGTTCACTCCGAAATGGCGGTTAAATGTCATATTTCTCTTGCTGCCAAATCTCCGAGCTAACCAATGAATTGGTTTACGCAATCATGTCTGCGCATGGATTTTCAAATAGGCGATTTAGCAGTGATAATCTTCATAAAGATAAGAGTAGACGAAATTCTGACTAATTGTGATAGTTGATTATTACGTACTAGCTTCTAGCCCGTCAAAAATGACGGTTTGAACGCCATATTCTGGCAGTTCATTTTATTATTATTATTATTATTTTGCAGTTGGTTAATTATACGGGATTGTTATTAGATAATGCTAGTGGCCTTGATTTGATAATGTTCTACACAGCAATACAGTAGTAACTTCTACTGAATTAATGAGGGCGGATGTATAAAACCAATAAAATGAAAAATAAATTAGGAATCCAGAAACTTTTGCTATCCATTTAATATCAGTTTTATTCCTAGTCCAGGCACACTTCAGCACGATAGGTACGAACTACGTTCACCCGCATTTATTAATACCTTCAGTAACTTGGCGCATATGAAAGCAGTTTAATTGGTTTGTAAAACTCATTTCAGAGTGAATTACGCTGTAATCAAATGTGTATGTGGGCTTTCTCGTCAACTCAACCACAACCCTCCATTAATATTGCTTTCGAAAATCATAACTTCTACTACTCTCAAATGCTGTAGTCAATCGCAAGACATATTGTTTTTAAGCAGTGATTCCGTTGTAATACAGCCTGTAGACTACCATTATTTTCAAGCAGAAATTAGGTTGTAATACATTCTGGACGGGCATAATACAGTTAAATGTACTACGGAAAATATTTCTAGTGGATTCTTGCAGTTTACCACACCAATTCCTGGCAGAATCGCGATCTCCGGTAATACCGATTTATTTACATTATTTTACTTTAAATGACGGGAAGTAAACTTCCTCCGAGTTTTTAACAAACTTCATCGTTTCTTATCTCCGGACAAAAAAAAAAAAAAAAATTGTAGGCTGTGTTTTAACCTAGTACTCATTATTGATACAGGTAATATAACGTACACATACATACATTACATGAATTTTTGCTTCTGGTTGTCGTAGATAAATAAAAAGCAATATGTAAATTTAAACGAACGTACTAATTGTAACTTTGTGACACATAATTGCCTCGCATTAATTTTTTTCCCTGCTCTCCGTATTTCTAATATCTCTGCTCACTGCTATTTTGCGGCAATAATATCGTTGTTGCATTTCGAGTGTCGTATCGCTTATACTGTAAGTCAGAGACAATAGTCATATCCTTCACTGTTTAAATCATGGTTTAAATCTAATCAAAAGTTTATATTAAATCTCATTTAATAGTTAACAAATGTATCAAAAACTAATGGTATCATATATAATGGTAGTAAGAATTTATTCTGGAAAAGCTTATAAGGAGAAATCAATTAGTCATTTTAATGATATCGTTTGTTATATGAATACGTTACTCTGGTTAGATTATCAGAGTATTTGGTTAGGATTTTGCATAAATAAATGTAGACTATAATTTCGAAAAACGGATAACTGTTATTTATTTGACCAATACATCATTATGTTTCTCCGAGTTTTAAATACACTTCACAGTTTCTTACCGTCTGCCGAAAAAATCTTAGGTTATGGTTTGACCTAGGGCTTATAACTGACACAGATAAAATAGCGTAAATATTGAATCCCTTCTCCTTACATGAATTTTGGCGTATAACTGATACAAATAATATAACATAAACATCGAACACCATTCGTCTTACACGACTTTCTGCATCTAACTGTAGTAAATAAACAAAATCCAAAATGAAGGAATGCAATATGGTGGTTGATGATTGGCCGTTCGTTAGCCAATAGGAGAAGCAGCTATAGACGACGCACGCAGACCACACGTTAGCTTTTTATATAGTAGGATTAAGAAAATAATAACTCAATATTTTTTAATGCTTTTGTCGCTTAGCCGCTACATTTTCGTTGTTCTTTGATGGGATTTAAGTTCCTTTCAACAACTTAGCTCATTAGAGACGATCTATACTAAACCAGACGACTATTAATTGTATATGAAGTACGACATACTTAAAAATCATAGATCGCAGTAGGATGCACACTTCTTGAATCGGCATTTGAATTTTTTTTTTTTTAAATCATACTATACGCGAATCTCACAATCGTTTGTTCGATGTTATTAACACATTATTCACGTGACACAAATCTGCAAAAGAAAATAAACAGACGTATGTCGATGTTGAACGTCATGAGACATCTGAGTCGGATGAATCAGCCAGACTGATGCAAAGTGTTGAAAATCCGTAATGGACGCGGTCGGATTCAATTAAACCTGGTGCCAACATCGCGCCTGCAGAAGCAGCCGTCTTGATTGCGATTTCTAGACGTCTTCCGAGGCCACCGATATGAATCATGTTATCTTTTGCAGGAGACAGTTAAGGCCCAGTCACACTAGCGGTCAGTTCAGCTCAGCTCAGCTTACGATCCAGGATAGCATTCACACTAGCGGTCAGGTCAGTTCAGGTCAGGTCAGATCAAGTAGTAGACGAGGCCATTTCATTTCAGTTTCTCATAGCGAACAATACCGTTTTTCTGCCCCAACGTCGATTAAATCGCATTTTGGATCAAGAGCCTAAAAATACGTCAAGATCAAAAAGAGGATGGTTCTGGCTGCATCCAGAGTTTCAAGCGCAAACAGATCAAGAGAAAAATGAATGCTAACTACCGGCTATGCCCTGTGATAGGAGTGGTGGGAAATGCTTTTAATATTTTAGGGCTCAAAGAATTCGAATTTATTTTAGAAAAATTAATTCTGCCCCAGGATTAATTCATAACATAATTTTAGCAACATGTATTTTACACAACTATTTACGGAAGGATAAAATTTCATGCCATGTAGAAAATGAATTTCAGGATGAGTAAAAGAACCCCTATTTTTAAAATATTCTTTGTTTGTGTGCTAACGCTGGTACAGAAGCCTTTAATTCAAAAAATAAATTCACAATATTTTTTTAATTGTAAAACAGGATCTGTATCTTGCAGTACTAAAATCTGTAATAATATTTGAATTTATTTTACATTTTGCCGACTTTGTAATACACAGAAATAACATATGGTTAAAATATATTTTTTTAATTACTCTTTATTTATTGCTCACGAGCATAGTTTTCAGACGTTCGCCGCCCATTTGATCTGACCTGACCTGACCGTCGCACGTTCACACTAGCGGTCAGCTCAGCTCAACTCAGGTCTTGACCGTTGTTGATCGGTGGCTGCGCGACCTTCAGTTTGAGCTGCCTTGCCCTGACCTGAGCGGACCGCGTAGTGTGAATGCTCCCATTGGATTACGTGTATAGCGATTTTTGACCTGAGCTGAGCTGAGCTGACCGCTAGTGTGAATGGGCCTTTAAGCTGCAGTTTCACAGTTATAGGACTGTAAAATCTTCATGTAGAACATTTCATACTATCAGTTTGCAGTAAATACGAGTTTTAGTAGAAATAGCCATTTCTTTGCAGCCGCAACTTATGATTACGGACTTATGGTACGTTAGTTAACTGTTACTAGAGATGACAAAAAAACAATAGAGGTACACCAACAGTCTCTTTCTCTAACGGACACAGTAGTCGTTTAATTTCAGTACAATAGTGTGGATTATGTCATTTCTATAAAGCACTTAAAATATTTTTTCCTTTCTAAAATTATATGAATAATTTATGTTTTATTGTGTACTCGGTTAATGCCTATAAGCCCTGTAGCTTCTGAAATACCTTGGGTCCCCAATGAGAAGAGGACCATGTAGCTTCTGAGACGAATCTGCTTTTACGACCACCATATTTCACGCTCCTGGAGGCTGGTCTCTGGAGAGGAGAACGTGGTGGTTTACCTTCAGATGTCTCCCGCCTGACATTAACACAGCACTCAACACATTCCTAAGCAGGAGGGCCTCCTGACACTTCAAGAATAGCAACAATCTTAAAGAACTACAAAGGAAGTAAAAGTGAATTCTTTCAAAATATATGGGTAAAGGCCGGATTAACAGCGCCGTCTCCGCACTTAACGATCACAACACCTGCGAGTTAGGGTCTAGTTCTAAAAAAATGCTTGTTGCTGCTTTCTCTGTCCGAACCTAGCAGGTGAACGGTAACACCACGTAATAACACGTCCGGCCATGTAGATTTCGGTTTTACAGGTTTCCAGAAATCATAGGCGAATACCACGGCTGAAATCCTTCCTGTTTTTTAAGTCTCATCCGGGCTCTAATGACATCAAACGACTCCCTGGAATTCTTTTTGATCCCTACAAGTAGTGGCGGATCTACGAATTTTCGGAACCGCGGCAAAAAACTTTGAGATTGTCAACCTGACAAACATGAGGCTGCCGCCCTGGGCGATTGAGCAAAAAAAAGAATCACTGCCACACGAAATTCTTTCGCCACCCCTTCAAACATGATTTTGTCGCCCCTATTGTTGCCTCCTGGGGCAGTATTGGATCTAAAAAAAAGGTCGCCGCCACATGACTGCCATTTGCCGCCCCTAGGAACATGTTTTTGCCGCCCCCTGAAGTTGCCGCGCGGGGCAACTGCCCCGGGTTGCCCTGTCCCCTCCCTAGACCCGGCACACTGTGTGATATAGACATTAAAGTGCCCCTCCCCTCTGAAGTGGACTGGGAAAAGGAATGGGAAGGTATTCGGTCATGGCCTTTCAGAAGGAACCATCCCGGTATTTGTCTGGAGTGATTTCGGGAAACCAACGAAAAATCGAAATTAGAACGGCACACTCACCTGGCGTAAGGGCCAGGGTCGTCACAAAGGCTGTCTAGGGCGCCCGGCCGAAATGGAAGAGCCTCCCGCAAAACGAGCAGGGGTTAACTTAACCTCGACGGACAAGCATCACCCACCGCATAATCGGTAGTATGTTGCTTGTAAGACCTTTGTATTAGCTTAAATATAGACAGAATTACTTATAGAACTGAACGATCACTGTGGATGAAAGGAAAATGCTCGGGATTGGTATTTGGAGGAACACAGGAATAAAACAGCTGCGAACTTCCATAGTTTTGTTTCACAGATATTTTGTGACAAAAGTTTTCCCCAAGCATCAAGTATTTTTATATAAACCGTACCTGCTCCTCATTCGAAGCTGTGGATTAGAAGCTGCCAACATTGACTAAACGAAACAACAGCTGGATTCAAGGACAGAAGACTAGGCGGGACAAAGTAAGAAGAGAATCAGTCCGACTCTAATTACGATTTTAAAAAAATGATCTAGACATCTTAGGAGAATTGAGACTCAATTTGTTTGGTCACTTGATGAGAGTGGTGCCGAATAGGCTATTTATGAAAACCAGTTACGGGAAAAGACAAAGATGATTGTCATTCGCAGTAAAGAATGTTAGAAGATACTGTAACAAAAGTAGTGATAAGACAGGAGACTATGGAACTGGCTTGTTCCTTATCACATCCAGTCCTCTCGACTGAAAAATCGATCCCAGCATCGGCAGTCCACAATTCCGTTTTCAATGGTTTTCCGTAATCATTCTGATCGAATGCCAGCAGGGTTACTTCAAAAGTCCATGGCAGAATTTCTTCCTGTTCCTTTTCCTATATCCTCTGTCGGATCTAATGACGTCAACTAGTCGTAAAACCCTACCAAAAAATATAGCACTGCGTCAAACATGCTTTATCACGCTAGCCATTTCTTTGAAAGACTTTGGCTTTGTACTTCGTTTATTATTTGTTCTGAATGTTTATACGCGTAAAGGTAACTGAATATGGCCAAACATCGTGAGTGTTAATGTCAGATATTCTGTTGTGTTTACGAAACAAGCACCCTTTTTATGTAAATTTGGTACAAACCCGAGTCAAGCATCGATAGCACCGAAGAAAATCGTTTCTGGCTGCTTGGAAATTAGCCATCTAGAATCAGGTTGTAAGGGTTTGTGGTTCAGATCCAGGTGGGGTCCTGAATATTTTTAATTAAGTTTTGCTCTCTTCCATTGTCCGTTCTGTTGAGTCTACTATAGGGATAGCTTTGTGTAATATAAAGAATCATCAAAAAAACATTTAAACGAGGAGACTGAATGGCTCTATTAGCCGAATACAGTTAAAATAAATTTTTAAAAAGGGAGAAGATTATCTCCACTAACAATAAAACAAGAACATAATTGACCCTGCCTCAAAGTCATGTAAAACTAAATATTATTACTGCAAACTGTATATCAGATACCTCCCACCATACAGTTACCTTTTTTGCATTTTTAGAAATAAATAACGTGGAGGAAACTTGCCTCAGCGTGAAGCTGACCACATCACCTACTCCAGTTAATAAGCTGCAAGATTACTTTTTTTATATACAATTTTAACCAATAATAAACTATGGCGTAGCCATAAAATTTTACAGCACTTTTAAGTAAAATTATTTAGTTTTTCCAACCCTACTTTGTTTGAGCAGATAGAAATAAGTGTTTTAATAAGAAATAATTGTCAGAAACCTTCTGCTAACCCCAAGACTACAAACGGAGTCATCGTAAATTGGAGCTCGAGTTTTATTTCACTTCCTAAGGCCATATAAGGTTAATGACCGTATGTAACTGCAGTTTGGTTCTGCAACAGCCTTACTGCAAGAGTTGAAGGTTCTATAGTTTGTAGTTTGATGCTGACACAGGTTACCGCCACGGCGTGTTATATGCCACCCGTATTTTTCCATCGAAATGTTATCGCATATCACGAAATATTCCATACCACCCGTATTTTCCATCCCACTCTTATCGGTCAGCCGTAAATATTCCATACCACCCGTATTTTTCCACTAGGATTATCATACTTGACGTAACCTTACTACTTGCATCAGCATCCTGTCCGTGCTTAATGCAACCACCTGGACAGCCGAGATCAACTGGTAGCCTATATCCTGCACAGATAATGTTACGGACAATGAACTGCTTTCATTTGGTTTGTCTGTACTGTATAACGCGCCATACTCATACATAATAGTAGTTAAATGACATGGCAACCTTTCACTCCAGAAAGTGAGTCAAGTTGAAATAAATAAAATGAAATGATGTGTACTTTAGAATGAAAAATGAATTTGAGCGATTGATTTTTTTAACGTCTTTTAACGATAGGAGTAAAAAATGTTACTGAAGCATTTTGATGTGAAAACGTCTATTCGCTCATTAAGTATAGCGATAGCCGGTCGAACTTTCTTGTTACAAGATACGGTACAGATTTGAATCGCTAACAACTATGAGACTAATAATGCGTTAATAACGGTTAAGACCTCAACAGGTAGAGCATGCCTGTACGAGTTCGTTCATTTGTTTAGCCAACGGACTAGCGCGAGTAAATGTTGGTAATTGTATCGAATTAGCGTTGTTTTATGTTATAAATTAGTGTAGCGTGAAAACGCGTTCAGTTAGGAGGTTGATTCAAGTGCCATTGCGAAGAGCTCGCGAAGCACTGCTAGGAGACAAAGTGAGATTATAAAAATATTGTCGGAATATAAATAAAGATCGATATTAAGTTGAAAATTACAAAAAAGTAAAGATGTCGTCTCACATGAGTCGTAATTATGTTATGAATTTATAGAAAACACAAATCAGAAAAATGGTCGCATCAAAGGAAATCCAAGACCCCTAAAAAGTCCAGGGCGGAACAAATGCGAGAGCTACGACAGTGTCGAAAATAAAATAAAATGAAGTGTACGTGTGTCACTTTAGCTACCACAGACCTCTGACGCATGTGATAAACTTGTAATTTACACATAATGTAACTGCTATACTACCATATGTAACCACTGTATTGAAGAGATTGGTAATTAAATCACATATTAATGGAAAACATTTGTTATGATTTTATCACGACGTTTTCCAAAAAAAATATACCCGAACTGTGCCTTTCTGTATCTTTTTTACTATAGCTAAAATACCAAATGAAAAACAATTAAGTCAAACCGAAGTTTAAAGCAATTGGCAAATGTGTTAATGTTCCACCATACTAGACTAAGGTCCAGGGTAATGGTCCCGGGTTGAAATCCCAGTCTCGGCATGCCAGCCGACCTGTTGTAAGGTTTTTTTTTTTTTGTTTTTTTTTGTGATTAACAAAGCGGAGTGTGATATACTTATCTCCTTTTCACTTTAAAAACTTCACAAATAGAACAGCACGAAACGATCACAGGGCTCGGAAACTCATGGGAACATTCCCTATCATCCTTGTCATCTCTAGAACCAATACTGTGATAGTCACTTGTTAGACATATAATTTTCAAGCAATACTTATGCTGTAAAATACCCTGGATTACATTTATATGGAATATCTCGTCCAAATGAGAGGCTTGTAGTAATGATAATAAGGCCAGAGACAATAACTGTAGCCCAGAACCAAGCACTGAATACATGGAATTTTGACAACACTTTACTTAAAGCTTATTGAAGTCGATCGGTGCCGCATTCTTCCAGAATAATATGATTCAGTTGACTACATAGTTTCTGCATATAATTTTTAATAAAAAGTGATTTACTGTTCGCCGAGTAATTAGGACGGGTAAGGATTGGATGCAAGGAACAGGAAGGAATTCGGTCACGGTATTTTGAAGGAACCATTCCTGCATTCACCTGGAATGATTTGCGAAACTATGGAAATCCGGACGGGGATGTTTCGACGTTCCTCCGTCCAGGTATCCTTTCTATTATATGGTTTGTTGGAAAATTCGTGGTTGTTGACTAGGGTTCTGAATCTGTACATGTCCTGTGTGATATCGCCTGTGATTTCAACCTCCTAGAGGTACTTTAGATTTCAAGTTACCAGGTGTTCTTCACTTTCTTCATCTGCTTGTTATCCGTTCAGATAATGTATGATTCGTCTTTTTCTGAATGTTTCTGGGATTTTCTCAGAATAGGGATATAGCTCATGTGATTTCCTTTTCATACACATACCTCTTGCACAGAATGGCACGAATATTATCTTTAAAATTTTCTTTTCTTACTTATCAATATCTTGAATTGGTGCTCTGCTCCAAATAATCGAATTTGACGATGCGTGTAATGCTTCCTGTTTGATTACTGTGTCGAAGAATCTCAATTTAACATTTCAGGTTACTGACTTTTTCTTGTATCTGTTCCAGGTGATTCTATAGGCTTTTTGGAATTTAGATATTCTCTCGTTGCTTGCTTCGTGATTTAATCCCTCGGGTTGAATGATTTCACCTGGGTTTCTGAATTTAGTTACTGGAGAAATGTGGCCAAATCGAAGTTTCGCTTGTTGTCTGTCATGGTGCCGAGACGATCCTTCCATACGTTCGGTTTTAGTATACGAGATTTGGAGACCCAATTTAGAAGAAATTTCATACAGTTTTTGAAGGGAGTAGATTGCCCCTTTCCTGTTGTTGGAGAAAATTGCTGTACCATCTGCAAAGGCCAAAGACCGCAGGTGAGGTTTATTTTTGAGTACTCTGCCAATGGTCATTCCTTTTACTTGTGTTGGAGACACTACTATAGAACAGAAGATTTACGGTTAACGTGGTGACAGGCGGGTATTGTTCCACAAAGTTGTCAAGCGCGCAAGCAAGCGGAATGAACACCGGAGGAGATGTAGTGTGTGACCCC
>JARYHS010005972.1:0-24330 GCA_031002005.1 Vandiemenella viatica
TCGCGATGGATAGGCATGCTCCGGTTGTGTTACCCCTAGTCACCTATATACCACTTCTCCCTCCTTTATAAAAAAAAAAAAAAAAAAAAAAAAAAAAAAATTGCATATGTTTGAGGGTAAACTACTATACCACCTGCTATTGCCCTTCTTAATGTTAAATGTTTATTAATGTTTAAATGTCAGAGTCTTTGTTAAATTTTTCATCTCTTTCCTTGTTAATTTGTTCCAATCCCTGACTTCATAAATTACAAAAGAATATTTTCCCACTCCCCTATGTCCTCTTCCCTTCCATACTCCTCTCTTAATTCTCCACCAATATCTTTCTATGACTCACCACCAACATACTACTTGTATACTCCCAGCACCCTTTTCATCCTCAATCTGTTTTCCAATGAGTCCAAGCCTAGCTCCTCTATCACGCGAGTTGCCGACTGCGTTCTGCAGTAGTTTATACTGTAACGGGACGTCATTTATTATAATATTTTAATACAGAAATCATGTAAGTTTTCGAAGTTTCAATGCAGCCAGACGTCGAGTAAGCACGTCCTGTTGTTCGACTTTCTACCGATCGACAGTTCGGATTACAAGCTACACGTGCAGTGCTGAGCATGCAAGCCAATACTTTTCCAGCAAGCTAGAATACATTGATCACTCTCACTTCTTGACTGACGATCTACAAGATAACATCTAGGCCTCGGAGATAGATATTCGCTGCACCAACCTCACCATTCTCTGTTAGTTGTGAACTGTAGGGCTAAGTTTCATCCCTAGGGTCAGTATTGCGGGTTACGGGATACCTCTTAATTTGTACATCATCGACTGTAGTTGATTTATGGTCCAGTGCAATTAAATGGGGTTTCCAGAGACATTGTTTTATTTTAAGTAGCTCGTAGCTGCCCGCTCCCTCTCCTATTTACAAGTTATCCCCGATGCTCATGTTCATTTGCTAGCGCAAGAGAAGAAGAGGATAGGCTCAAGAGAGAAGAAGTCAAGAGCAGAAGATACGAAGAAAGTCGGCGCAAGTCATAGGGCATCTTAGGTTAACCATTTAGAACCCACGTGTCAGTCATCCTGGCATACCCTTTCAATAGGCATAGCACGATCCTATATAAATACATATAGGGTCAGCCACACTGGTGTCAGAAGCTTTATTTGTATTTGATTAGGAGTAGGGAACAGCTCGCAGGGTTTGGTTAAGGTTGGTGTATCAGCAACAGCGAAATTTGGCAGTCAGTCTCTGCAGTCAGAGGGACCTGAGTTCGAGACCCGAAGAAGAACAGCGGGGCGCTCCGAGATCTTCGCGGAGGCAGCCAGGCAGGCGGTAGCAGCTACGGGCATCGCAGCGCTGGGCAGGCGGCAACAGTGGTGGACGACTCCGGGCGACTCAGCATTCCGGGCGCTGATAGCAGACTCAGTCCAGTGGCGGCTTCACGGCGACTAGGCGCGTTCATCACGGCACTCCACATACAATTAAAATAAGGTAAGTCTGCAACCATCAACTATGGCTGTTAATTTAGACGGGAAAGAAGTTAGTTTGCAAGACGCGGTGAATATTCTCAGTCAAAAATTGGTGAAAGTAACCTCTCAAAAAGCAACTACTAGTAAGGAAGCAAGTTCTGCAAATGCCATTATTCAGTGCCCATTATTGCTTGACCAAATTTCTTTTGGGGGTAGTGCTAAGGAAGATGTTGAATTGTTTTTCCATAAATTTGAAAATTTGACTTTCTTTGCCGATTTTTCCAGTGAACAAAAATTGAAATTGGTGAAAACTCGTCTAACGGACGAAGCGTTTAGATTCACAGTTTATGATTCAAGCTATAAAGCGTGTTTGACGTATGAATCATTTAAACAGGAATTAATTCAGAGGTACCTAGGGAAATCTAAATTTTTTACTACTTTGGATATGAAGAGCGGATATCATCAAATCAAAATTGCAGAAGAAGATATTCCAAAAACCGCAATAAATCTTCCTTTTGGCCATTATGAATATACCCGTATGGCTTTTGGCCTAAAAAACGCGCCATCTTGTTTTCAGCGCTTTTTGGACCATTTGATGCACGGATTAAAGCCTTTTACTATTTTAATATATCTAGATGACTTAATAATATTCTCAGAAACAATTGAAGACCATATTGTTAGGCTAAGAAATGTGTTTGAACGCTTACAAAAAGCTAATCTTACTCTTTCACTTGAAAAATGTACTTTTGCTGCTTCAGAAATTGATTATCTTGGTCCATATAATCTCTAGCGACGGAATCAAGCCACACCCTAGATTAGTATCAGCTGTAAAAGATTTTCCAGCACCCACCAATGTAAAACAATTGCAATCTTTCCTTGGTCTTGCCAACTATTACCGAAAATTTGTTTTACATTATGCTGAAAAAGCTAGACCTCTCACCCACCTGTTAAAGAAAGGAGTAAAATTTATTTGGACACCTGAATGTGATAAAGCTATGAATACCTTAAAAGAAGCCCTTACTTCTCCGCCTATTCTAAATTTTCCAAATTTCTCAGAATCTTTTATTTTGACTGCTGATGCTTCTCAGCAAGCGGTAGGATGCATTTTAAGTCAGAAAATCAATGGAATTGACCGACCAGTTGCTTACGCTTCTAGGCAATTAAATAAAGCAGAAAGTAAATTTACAACTACGGAACGGGAACTTCTTTCTGTAATTTTTGGAGTTACTCAGTTTAGATGCTATCTTTTGGGCAAAAAATTCAAAATTGTCACAGACCATTCCAGCCTTCGTTATCTATTAAACCTCAAAGATCCAAACAGTCGCCTCACTAGATGGGCATTAAAATTATCTGCTTATGATTACGAAATTGAACATAGACCTGGTAAATTAATAGGAAATGCAGACGCATTAAGTAGAATGGTTAGAGTAATTGAGAGTAAAGAAATTCCACAACTTGCTGATTTACCTATAGAACAATCCAAGGATACAGAATGTAATAAGTGGCGAAAAAACAAATGGTTTGTTGTTCATGACGATCTTTTATACAGACGAACAAAACTAGGGGAAAGAGTTGTTGTTCCAAAATCATTAAGAGAAGTTGTTTTAAAATTGTATCATTCTCACCTGCTTAGTGGTCATAGCGGATGGAAAACTACTAATAAAAAAATTGCAAAAGAGTATTGGTGGCCAGGTAGACGAAAATCCGTACGTGATTTCGTACTCAGTTGTATACCATGCAACGAAAGACAACTTTCAGGAAATGCAAAAGAAAAATTACAGCCTTTACCGGAAACAGTAAAACCCTTTCAAAGAATTCATCTCGATTTAATGGGCCCCTTCAGACGTACAGAACGAGGTAATATTTATGTACTTTCCATGATCGATGCCTTCTCCAGATATTTGGTAATGATTCCTTTGCCTGAACAAACTTCAAAAACC
The DNA here is from genome assembly GCA_031002005.1 of Vandiemenella viatica. Taxonomy (NCBI): domain Eukaryota; kingdom Metazoa; phylum Arthropoda; class Insecta; order Orthoptera; family Morabidae; genus Vandiemenella; species Vandiemenella viatica. Next base: position 3,399 of record JARYHS010005972.1, read on the forward strand.
GTAGCTCGAGCGTTTGTAGAGGGTTGGATTCTCCGCTTCGGTGTCCCTGATAAATTAGTAACAGATCAAGGGAAAAATCTTGTATCTGAGTTATTTACACAAACCTGTAAACTGTTGGGAATTGAAAAATTACAGACAACATCCTGGCACCCGCAAAGTAACGGTAAAATTGAAAAAGTGCACAGAACTATTGGTAAAACACTCAGTTATTATGTAAATAAATCTCATTCCAATTGGGACTCGATTTTGGACTATATAGTTTCGAGTTATAATGCAAACACCCACTCCAGTACGGGGAAATCACCGTTTGAAGTTTTGTATGGTTCAGAAATGGTCTCACCCTTCCTTTCATTTAAAACAACCAAAGAAATTAACAATCCAGATGTTAGAAGTCTTGCTTTCAAACTTAAAAGAATATGGGATCAAGTTAGGAAGAAAAATTTAGCTGCATACTTAAAACAGGAAAAAGAGTACAATAAAAAAGCTAAACCACAAGATATTCCAGTAGGTAGTTATGTTATGTTGTCTAAACCCTATCAGAAAAAAGGTCTTTCCAAAAAATTTAGAGTTAATTTCACTGGTCCGTATCAGGTAACGCAATCTCTTGGTCCTGTTAATGTACGAATCAAACTTCCCGATCGAGAAATTGTTGTAAACAAGAATAGGTTACGACCATACTTTTGGGAACCTAAAGATACAGTTCATCCGGAAAAACCCAATACAAACACCACAACACAGCCATCATCTTCTAAATTCGTTGCTCCACCTGTTAAACCCAACACTTCACATTCACATAATCTACGAAGTAACCCTTCCTTTAAGCCGGATATTCCACCACAAAAAACTGCAAACTATAGCCTCAGGCCAAGAAAGTAAGCTCTTCTATTTCATAATGTATTCAAAACTATTATTTTATGTCTATGTACTTATGTAACTCTCAAAATTAATTTTGTCTTGAAGTAGTGGAGGCTGGATATGAACTAAGAACCTTCAAGTTGCATATGTCTTTATGGATATCAATCTTTTTCATTTTTTACTGTGATTTTATATGTAATTGCAGACAGAGTTGATGATTTCAGGCTTACTAGAAACTCTGTCGGCAATCATTAGAATTATTTCCAGCGAGATACTGCTGTAGTTATATTGCTTACAGGCCACGGGCGAGCTGGCCGGGCCAGGCAGTATCTCCCTACGCACGCAGCGTAATCAGAGACGCGCTGTCAGCGCTCTGCACCTGTGCACATAGACAGCGACCGTAAAATACCAGCCATCCAAGTAACACTCAATCAATGTGCTAGTGAAACGATTCTTTCTTTTTTTCAGGGACAATATTATTATTATTATTTGTAATATATTCAGGATTTTGTTATTTTGTTGTTGTTGATGTTAATAACTACAGAGACTAGGGTCACTTAATCATTTGTTCTAGATATTAGATTCAAGGGACTTATTGTTTTTTTTTTTTGTATTCACACTCTATTTTTTTTTAATGCACACAATTCTATATATATATATTTTTTTAAGTTTTAGGTTGAATGTAGGGTTTATGAGAAATATTTTGTAGTGACACGGGATTATTTTAAGTTTGAAGTCTACTGGTTGAGGGAATAATTTTCATTATTATCTTTACTTTTTTTATTTTTTTTTTTGGGAAGTTCAACATGTTTTTTATTAGAATTATTTTGTTACACACATTTTTGCTATTTTTGTTTCCTTATTACGTGCAATTATTGGAAGTTCAATATCTAAGAAATGGAGTAGTTTTTTCGAGAGAAGATGATATTTTAGCCATTACTAATCATTGGTCAGTCATTCTGGATTACGATCTACAAGCTTTGAGAGATGAAAGCATACAACTTAATAGTATTTTCAATGATTTAGATACAATTCTTAAGGCAAACAATTCTTACGACAGTTTCATTCTAGAGTCAATTTCTTCAAATCTCAAGGGTATTCATTTTTCCCTCCAAGAAGAATTCAGCAACATTTTAGAATTATTGCCACATAAACCAACTAGAACTAAGCGATCTTGGTTCGACCTTGGCGGTAAAACTCTAAAAACTTTATTTGGAGTCCTCGATTCTGACGATTTATTACAAATTCAAGCTAGATTACAAACCTTAGAATCTAATGATCAGGATTTTCAACTTAGCATTGATTCTCAATTAATCCTCATCCAAAATTTGGAAAACGCGGTCTCAAATCATTCTGCAGCAATCAAATCCCTGGCTAATGCTTTCATTTCACAAACTGAGCAGATACAGGCAGTGCTAACACACAGTATCCATAATATTGAAAATATTTTGCAATATCAAGTATTCGGTATTCACACTTTACAAGAACTTATAGTTGGATTGACACATATGCGAATAGAATTAATTAAGCTAAGAATGGCCTTACTTCAAGGTTCACATGGTAAATTAAGTGACATTCTTTTAGGCCCTAAACTTTTTTTGAAATATCTGCATTTAATTCAGAATCAATTAGATTCCAACTCATTCATGATTGTTCCTTGCACAGAACAGAACTTATATATTTATTACCAGCTATCAAAAGTCAACATAGTTTTAATGGGAGATAATTTAAGATTAATTGTTAACATTCCTTTAGGGACAATAGATTCAGTGCTAGAACATTATACTATTCACACATTTCCTGTTTTTTGGAATGAAACAGAAAAGCATGTAAGATGGGTTATGCAGGACACACTTTTACTCAGCAGAGATCATAAAATGTACAAAACCTTTAACCACAATGAGTTACATATTTGTGAATCAAATGTCCTTACAATTTGTCCAGTAATGTCATTGCATGATGTGCGAGTCCATACTTGTGAAATTGATATGTTTTTTTCCGGACAAAATTTTAAATCATGTCAGAGAGAAGTTTTTACATTAACCAAACCATATTTCTCTAAGATGCATACCAATTGGATATTTTCATTACCATCTCCATATACTATTACAGCAACTTGTAAATCAGCAGATCGAACAAAACCAGATATTCATAAATTGTTGTTAGAAGGATCCGGTTTACTTGTTAATGCAACCAATTGTCAAATTTCAGGAACAGATTTTACAATACCAGCAACTTACATCACTCAGATTCATTCTTCATTATCTTATCCAAACTATTTTTTACCTACTTTTACTCATGAAATTTATCATGATACCGAATTAGTTAATTTAAATGTAACCCATCACTTACCTCTCAAAGATGAGGTGCATAAATATTTACAAAACGCTCAAGATTCTGTAAAACTTAATCACATTGTCACTCACCTAAGATCTCAAATTCACTCCAAAGCACACCAAACAATTCTCATTAGTTCCATAAGTGTCTCCACAATATTGGTATTCTAGTCATTTCTACTATTATGTTTTTATATGTAGACGCCAGCTTAATAAGATGTTTCACAAACGTTCCATTATGGGCAATACAATTCCAACAGGCAGTCAGATTATTGTACGTGTTCCAGACTCGCCAAATACTAATTCTAATGGGGAAACACCCAGCACACATAATTAATATATTTTCAACTGTTCATTATTATTTCTTTTGCATATTTTATGATTATTTTTATTTGGTTTTATGGGTATTCATATCTTTGATATTTCATGTTTTGTTTTGCTTTACTAAGATTCTATTTATGTTTATGAATGCATATTTAAGGCAAGAGGTATTTCGTAACACGTTAGCATGCATATATTGATCCTTACTTATCACCAGTACCATTTATACAATTTTTCAAAATTTTTTTTACTATACACTGTGGTGCCAAATTTTGATTGTTAGTGTTTGATGTTATTCCCGCGCTACGGGAGTAGCGCGTTTTTTCAACACCGGGGGATATGTGACGGGACGTCATTTATTATAATATTTTAATACAGAAATCATGTAAGTTTTCGAAGTTTCAATGCAGCCAGACGTCGAGTAAGCACGTCCTGTTGTTCGACTTTCTGCCGATCGACAGTTCGGATTACAAGCTACACGTGCAGTGCTGAGCATGCAAGCCAATACTTTTCCAGCAAGCTAGAATACATTGATCACTCTCACTTCTTGACTGACGATCTACAAGATAACATCTAGGCCTCGGAGATAGATATTCGCTGCACCAACCTCACCATTCTCTGTTAGTTGTGAACTGTAGGGCTAAGTTTCATCCCTAGGGTCAGTATTGCGGGTTACGGGATACCTCTTAATTTGTACATCATCGACTGTAGTTGATTTATGGTCCAGTGCAATTAAATGGGGTTTCCAGAGACATTGTTTTATTTCAAGTAGCTCGTAGCTGCCCGCTCCCTCTCCTATTTACAAGTTATCCCCGATGCTCATGTTTATTTGCTAGCGCAAGAGAAGAAGAGGATAGGCTCAAGAGAGAAGAAGTCAAGAGCAGAAGATACGAAGAAAGTCGGCGCAAGTCATAGGGCATCGTAGGTTAACCATTTAGAACCCACGTGTCAGTCATCCTGGCACTACCCTTTCAATAGGCATAGCACGATCCTATATAAATACATATAGAGTCAGCCACAATACAAACAAATTTAGCTGCCCTTCTTCGCACACGCTATTGTATTGGTGGCAGCCCTCATATGGTAATCTGTTCTCTAATGAATGTCTGCCTGATGATGAAACATTATGGTTCCTGCTGAATAATAAAAATATATCTACAAATTTACAAAACCCAAGTAATATGACATCTGCTGCCTTTTCTTCGATAGCTTCAATTGAATGGATAATTACCGATTATAACGAAAGATGGCAAAAACTCTAAATTCTGTATTGTAGCATTCTGTGTCAGGTAATTAGTTTTCTTGCTCAAGTTACAGTTCTTTACCCATAAATGTAAATTTTTCTTCACAGCGAAACTGAGGGTTCCGTCTTAATATTTAAGAACAAGCCCCTCGAAGATTAACAAAAAATACCAATTTCAAGAAGCTTACCTTTTGCCAGTGATCTATTGCAGAGAGGTTGTCCGCCGTTGATGCTCGTGGGTATGATAGCAGCTGACTGGTGGCTTATATGCCTTATGGCTGCAGCTGTTCCAGTTCTTTGTGATTTTGTAAAGTAAATCTCTTTTCAGCAACGTTCAGCCACATTTTGTGGATTTACTTTGGTTATTCCAGTTGCTTCTGACCAGCACTGGAAACAACCTTCATACTGGGACGCAGTTCAAGCGGAAGTAATTTATTAGGTGTCCGAATGATTCTCTGAAGGGAAACTTATCATTGTTTTCCGACATCATCATTCGGCAGTGACACACCGGGAAAGACCTGGTTCACACAACTTGCCATTAACCTATCAAGTACGGAATCGATGGCCTTCCTGTAAGCTTTCTGGAGTTTTTAATAAACAAAATCTGTGTGAGAGAAGGAAAGAAAAAACCGGGTATTTCTGTTTTAATTTTTGGGTCGGCCAATCAAGTGAAATATCTAGTTTAATTATAACTTTCGTCTGTCCTTGATAGTCAGTACCTATTGATTAGCTGCAAGGAAGCCATGAAACTCTTGGTATTCAGCCTGCTATATTGAAAACTCATGTGTTAATTTACGTGTGACAAATTATTTTGTTTAGTCAATTTTTTTCGGTTTTTACTAATGTCTGACTTTCATATTAACTGAGAAAATAGAAGGGACAAAAAGTTGGTTGCTGTTGGCTCTGTTGCAGGCAGAAAGTTAAGTGAAGGTTATTTCCTAACAAGCGAGGCTCTCTATCCCTTGGTCACACACAGAGAAATGTGGCACGCTTGTAATTGACTGCTTCTCTATCTGATTCTCTCATCCGTTGTGCGTTTGAATCTACAGCGACTTTTCCAAACATTTCTCATAGAATCTAGCTCTTCTGGGAGTAATGCTACAGTGGATCAAATTGTACTAAAAATTCGGGAGACGTTATAAAACATGACGGATTGAAACAACCAATATTTTGTGACTATGAAGCTATTCATCTAATCTACATTAACAAGTAATTCGTGTCACGATAAAACTGCAGTATTTTGCAAAATCATCTGGTATGGAACAATTGTACGGTGACTATGGCGTTACCACTATTGACAACCTTAAAGATATAAATGCATTGCTTTATTGCTATCAACCAAACACCGAAAAAGCCGAAATCAACTCTGAGAAACTTAACTTTCCCGAGGTGTACTACCTGTTATAATGTTTCTGTTATACAGCGTAACAGATGAAATGGTGTTAAAAAATGAAGTTTCCATAGAATCGTTTCTTAGGTAGCCTTGCTTTGTTTGTTGATATGAATACAGTGTTTGAGCAGAAGAAAAACAGTGTGATAACAACATCCGACCAGCAACGTATTTAAAGGTGTAATGCTTGGCCAGGGCTGCCAACTGCTCCTTACGAACCCATGGTGAGAGTGGTCCCAGTGGAAGCGGCTGTGTTGTTGCTGTTGGCATTACTGATTTGTGTCCTTTCTGCGATCAGGGAATAGGAAATTACTATTATCATTAAAGTTGTAAGTGATGAAATAGAGCTTACTGAAGATGCGTTGTAATTGGCAAAATATTAGTAAGTGTTTTGGATACAAATTTATGTTTAATTTATTCAGTGGAACAAATGGTCTGAGGTTTGCTTTTAGCGCATGTATTCCAAATACACGAACTACCTAGTGCTATATCGACCCAGCGCTCTGGTTACATTCCAGCGTAGATGTGCTGCGAATACAGAGCCAGCGTGTGCCTAACCGAGGGTATGAAACTCAGCACCAACTTGAAATGGTATATGCTGTCTGATTGTAATGTGACGTTCAAATACAATTTTCAACCACTTCCAGACCTCCAAATTGTTTGGAATTTGGTATGCGTATTAAGGTCCCTTGACAATTCAACAATTTCATAGTTAAGTCCTGGTATTATCATTACTTTGAAAGTAACAACAGAAAACTGGTTTTATGTAACAGAATCTTGGAATTCAAATTTCACCTACTTCGAGATATCAAAATTATTAGAAATTTTGCACACTTATTAAAATCCGACCACAATACATTAGTATCTCTAGCTATGTCATGGTATTCTAATTACTTTCACAGCAACAGAAGAAGAGTGGTTGAATGTACTGGAATCTTAAAATTCAATTTTAATCCACAGCCATACGTCCGAATTGTTTGAAAATTTGCACAAGTATTAAGATCCGGTGACAATACAATAATTTAATTGCTGTATCATGACATTCTAATTACTTCGACAGTAACAAAGAAAGTTTTTGAATTAAATGGAAACTTTAATTCAATTTTAACACACTTACAGATGGCCAAATTGTTAAAAATTATGTACATTTATTAACATTACATTCGAAATTTACTCAATCATCTAATCACCTCTCTTATTTTCTTATATAACTTGAGTATTAAATTTCCCCCCCCCCCCCTCATCTACTATTGCGACCTACAGATTTGAATTTTGAATTCTTTTGCCGTTTTGGGTAGTATGTTATCCTGCCTGTAATGCTTTGGTGTAGAAGGGTGAGTAATTCTTCTTCTTTCATAGAAATCAATTACAATATCGCGCGAGTAAGCAGCAGCTTGTAGTTATGTTGGCAGCTGCGAATGAGATACATCACAGTTAATAAAATTACTTATGTCCTGTTCTATAGTTTCCCATAGTATCCTTTACATGACTTTATGCGACATCCGACTGCGAGACAGTCAACTGCTCGCCGTCAGGCTAACAGGTTCTGAAGTTAGACGCGCCGCGCATGACCTCATAGCGGTTCTATCTGTTCACTGTACCTTATCGTCAGCTCGTGTAAGTTGGTTTGGATTACCTGTGCCTAGCAGCATTGCGGGTTATATTAGTTTAGGTAATTACTACAGAGCTGGACTGCACAGCTTGTAAGAATTTAACAGGTCATAACGATACGTCTAATTATTATTATTACATTTTCCTAATATCATATTCTTTTTATGTATTGTATTTTTAATCTATATACCAACCTATAATATTTTCTCACTACCGTATAATAGCATCTTCCTTCCTAAACTTATTTCGATGAACGAGTTGATTACATTTCTTATAGACTATAGCAAAATCGTACACTAATTTCAGTCTGTAATAATTATCTTTTTCAGTTATTTTTTATGATAATTTTTCTGAGAATTCGATGTAAAAAACATCCCTGTGGTTTATGAGAGGCCAGCTGCATTAACAAAGCATTCATCTTTCCAGAATACAAAAAGGCAAATGTTTGTGCAACACAGAAAACATGGACCCATTTTCCATCATTTATACCAGAGAAAATATCTGCGGATTTGCTAATCTTACCAGCATCTAATCTAAAAATTGGAAGAAACTTCGAAATACATTTGTGTTCCATTGTAGGGGGGAAGCAGAGTCTGAGATTCAGTCGATATGATTCTGAAATCATTCAATCTCGTCTTTTGCAGTAAGTGACGGTCTTTTACTCTGCAATTGATATGTGTTACATCTTGTGGAAACCTCGTCTGGAAGATGTGCGCTTGTCGAGATGCTAGCTGACGTTATTTAACTCCGCTAAATATTTACATTTATATCTGACTTTCTAACAAAGGTAGCACACGAGATCTTCAGACCTTATCTGCGTACATGAAATTTGGATTATCTCTCATAATTGTAAAAAATGATTCAAACAGCAAGTCTGGCAATCTGTTAGGCTCTTCGTTTCTTCCAGGCATGACGCCCCTAGGTAAAGAGTGTATTGATAATTATTTTAGGGTCCCCATTTTATAGATTCTTGTATACGAGGGTGGCCCAGAAAGTAATGCACCATATTTTTTCTTCGACAATTATTTATTGAACACAATGAAACTTACACACGAGAAAAAAAATTGTCTCTTCTACACTCCCTATTTTCCACATAATTTCCTTCCCATTTTATGGCCTTTCTCCAGCGAGACACAAGAGCGTGTATGCCCTGGCGGTACCACTCCTTGTTCTATCCACGAAGCCATTTCTTGACTGTGCGAATCACTTCTTCGTCATCATCAAAATGTCTCCACAGAATGGCATTGTTCAATGCCTCCATAAGTGAATGTCTGAGGGAACTGGGTCAAGGATACAGGGAAAATGGTATAACCCTGTTTGATGATGTGTTCCAACGTCCTCAAACTTGTGTGAGGGCATGGGTTATCATGTTGAAGCAAACAATCGCCAGGGTTGTCTTGTCATGGCGTCCAAGCAGCACCTTCTAAAATTTTAGAAGGCGCTGGTCCAAGTCGCTGGAAGCGCTTCTTGAGTTCACATATGCCTCAACATTAATGATGGTGCCTTTCGGCATCACATCTATGAATATATGACCACAATCCTAAAACACAGCGATCATAACCTTACCAGCGGAAGCATTTGCTTTGAAATTTTTTTCTTCTGTGGAGAGTCGGGGTGGCGCCATTCTATCGAATACGTTTTGTTTCGGGCTCAAAATAGTGATCCCAGGTTTCATCACCTGTCACAATCCGGGACAAGAAGGCTTCCCCCATAGTTTTAAAACGTTGTACAATCTCAGAAGAAATGTTTTCTCTGAGAGTTTTGTGTTCCTCCACAAGACGACGAGGATCCCATCTTGACCAATTTTTCTTAATCAGAAGCACTGACAATTACACCGACACTTCCTTTGCTGATTGACAGCTCCCACGCGAAATGACGAGTTGCTATGCATCGATCCTCGCGAATGAGCACATCAGCACGCTGTATCTTGTCAGGTGTTACAGCCGTGGGTGGCCTTCCCGATCGCTACAAATCTTGGAGCTCTGAAGAACTGCTTTCAGGTGGCCTCAGTTTCTGTGCCTAGCGACTAACCGTACTTCTGTCGAATGTTGATTCTGCACAAACTGTAAATAAACTTTTGTGATTGTTTCCAACTGTTTCTTGCTAAGTTGTGAGAAATTCAATGACGACATTCTGCTTATAACGAACATCATTCACAGACGCCATGTTGAACCATTGTTGCAAGTACGCAATCTGTCGAAAGAAACGAGAACTTTGCACGCGCAGTCTGGAAACTTCAAAGAATTTATATCTAAAGTTTCGCATTCGTCCCATTCTAGGAGACTGAGAAAATAATGTGGTGCATTAGTTTCAGGGCCATCCCCATATTATCTCGTATCTATCGGCGGAAATACGGAAAGTTTTCAAGAAATTACAGGAAATTATAGCAGCTATTAGCGATACAGAAGCAAGGTCAGTTGTGACAGGAATGTTAGATAGAAGAGCCAGAATGAATGCGTAAATTCGCGGGACGAAGACCCGCTTAATAGAGCTAGACTGTCAGCTATTTCAGACAGACAATGGCGCCAGTGTGACGGCATCAGAACGTTTGGTGAATGGATAGTTGACATCCTCTCCTAGGAAAATGTAGTGGGGAGAGACTAACAAAAATAGAGAACAATAGATGGAACGACTTTGAACCACAAAGCAGAGGCCGCAACAGCAACCGCGTCAATCGGGACTGACTGGCGGCAGCAAAAGATGACAGTCGGTCACAGCTTCGCTGACAACAGCCGCAGCGGACGAGAAAAGTCGGAGACAAAGTAATACAGGTGGGAAGTAACCAGCTCAGACGCAAGATTTTTCGAGAATTATCTGAATGCACAAAATTTAAAAAAGTACTACTGCAAGCTAGGTCAGTTGCGACATTGATTGTAAACAGGCGCGAGCAAAGGCAAGTGACCTCTCAGTAGGATAGAACACTCAACATTTCGCATTCAATCGACGAGCAACCAAGCCAGGATGACCGCACTGAGGCGACGCTGGTTGGCTAGTATTCATCCCCTACTAGGAAAATGTAGTGGGGGGAGGCGATATAAACCTGGGGACCATCGCCGGCATGAGGTCGAAATAGCAGTTGGAGCTGCAGAGCTGCAAGAAGGAAGAGACGGCGTCGGCCCGAGCAGCGGACGAGACAAGGCGTCGTCACAATCAATACAGGTGGGAAGGAACCTGCTTATACAACGGTAGCTACTTGATATGGTACAGCCTAGGGGAAGTTAAGGGATTTGTTAGCTTCTGCCATTAGTCACGAACCGCTAACTGATTTGGCTAGAATAAGGAAATGGAAAACTTGTACAAACCCAGCTCCAGTTACAGAATGTACCGCTGACAAGAAATAGGGTTTACTATCCACATATAAGTTCTCTTTCTCAGTGGAGGAAGTGACAAAATTGTAGTTGGTCCATCATAAATGCTAAATTCCAAAAGCATAATATTACCAGTTAAATTGTTATATATGTTTCAATTAAGCAACATAGTTATGTAAAGCATTGTCTGTAAATAGAATTAAAATACAGAGAAATAGCTCTATCAGTACTCTTCAGATTTAACATTTATTAAGAGTTAGATTAATAACAAATTCGATAGAGTACAAAATACAAAATAGCATGCAGATGTTTATTCAATAATCTAACTACCCTTGTAGTTTAGACACATGATATACCCACAGTGCCATACGAGTGTGCAAGGGTTGTAGCATAGGTCATCTGTGCAGATGTTTTAGTGCTTGACATCCGATATGCTGATGTTATGCGGAAGCGAATGCAGAGGTGGAAAAATAGATTTATAATTGATTAGATAACTAATATTTTATCAAAAACAAATATAAAATTAAGAAAGTATACTTTTTATGCCAAATTCTACATATTCTTAATAAGTAATGTCCTATTTCCCTATAATACTACCTTATTGATTTTTTTGCCTCATCTTTTAACAACCCAAAACGTGGAATGATTTCACAAGTGAATTATATTATTTACTTAAATATACCCTCGCCTGAAAAACAATCTTTGTCATATGAACTTTGCGGATTTAACAGCTCAATTAATTGATGCATCAAGCATAAGGGCACGCATTCGCACATTTCCTTGCCCGCTATCCACCTTTTAACCACTATAGTGGCCCATTCACAGTCCATCTTGTAGGACCTATGATAATCCGATTTTCCAATGAAGGACTCATGATGAGCATGAAAGGCGTTACAGGGCTACACATAGGACATGTTGGATGTAGTTGGACTCCCAAACAACGTGGATCCTTGCTGTCCATCAAAAAATGGCTTGGATCATGATTGGACGAACATCCAACAGGTGTGCGATTATGACACTGGTAGTTTGCATAGAGAATACGTGTAGAGAGGATATCTTGGAACATTCTGGGACCATTGAAAGCATAGTGAAAAGGGTGACCACATACAATGGTAATTCTGTGTGAATGTCATATTAGCTTGACTGTGAATAGGCTGCTCTACTTTCCATGCAAGTTCAAACTTGTAAATTTGTCACATAGTTAATAATGCAGAACAGTTCATTATTACTTTTATTACAAGACTGTTAATAAAACTGGTCATTGTTTGCTAACTGACAATTGGTATAATATCGCATAAAGAGAAAAGAGTTACAGATCTTGCAATATAAACAAAACCTCCGTTATACATCCACATTAAAAATTGTGGATAGATGAGAAAGGACTCTACTCGAAAGTTCCACACTTGCTGATGTGGATATCCTATTACATTCTTAGTGCATGAATGTGACTTAAAGTCATAGCTCTAGGGTGACACAGGTTCAAACTATCTGACACAAGCTGGCCAATATCATGTATTGAAAGCATTAGACACAAAATGCAGATGTCACACAAGATTTCCACCCATTTCCTCTTCCACAAACAAAATTCTCATAGTTTTTATCAGTACTGGGAAAGTATCACCACACCACTCTTTGAAGAAATAATTCTCTTTTTGTTCTGTTAAGTGAATATTGAAGCATCTTTAATTCTAGTGTTTGTTAAAGTGTTAGATTTAAAGTGTTAATGTGATATGAAATGTCACTATACAGTATACTAAAATGTTTTTTCACAGCATGTTTTCAATCTCCAAAAATACAATCAATGAATCATAGAAGTCTTCTAAGTATGATAAAGAATCATTCTCTCATAATGTAGAGATAAAGATGACACAACTGCAGTAAAAAAAAAATATAAATCCACTGATTTTTCTTACGTAGCATATATAGTCAGTACCATTTAATACATTAATAAAAAAATTATGAATTGATAGTAAGAATTATTTTCTGTAATACCTCAAGCATAGAAGGATCTTCTACTTGTACCTTTTAATAGATGTTTTCTCTATAATTCATCATTTACAGAGGTTGTTAGGGTCACAATGGATAGCTGTAATTAAACCAAGTAAATGATGTAAAATATGACTCATATTCATTATAAATCAAATAATTTTAATGATAACCTTCAACAGAACAGACAGGCAACAAGTGCAAATTACTTTCCATCTATTGGCGAGGATACAAAGGAACAATGCAGTTTATTGATGAATCCCATTGTTAACATTGGAAAATGGCCAAGTAGAAAATGATACTGGGCTATATTCCAAAGTACGGCATAGTTGCAATAATGTCTATATTCTCTGTTCAAAAGAATAATATTAATGAGAAACTCAACACATAATACTTGAAGCAATAATTAATTTTAAAAAAGTTTATACAACCTACTACTGTAATACATATAACTCACTAAACCTATACTCATATTTCAATATTAGTAAATAAACCAAAAATAATGCAATATCATATCAAATACCTTTTAAATGAGTTGCCTTACATTTTAAATGAAATTTACCAGCACACTCATAAATCTAAATAATAATGTAAAAAAATAATACAAATGAGTTTATGAACCTATTCCATACTCTACAGCAGCGGTCGGCAACCTTTTAGCAGGCAAGGGCCACAATGTGGCAAAACAAAGTAAGGCAGGGGCCGCACATACACAGTAATAATGCGAAAACTCAGTTTTCAAATTTTATTAGTACATATGAATATACAAATGAAGACAAGTTACAAAATTGATCTTACATACTAAATTCAGTGTGACATTTGAGGTTGACAGTTGACTGGCTATTTTTTGTATGTCAGCTTTCATGTTAGAAGTTGAAATACGTAATATATCTCGCAAATGCTCATCTGTGAGACGAGAAGTGTATTTAATTTTTCGATAATTGACGATTGAAAAAGTTTACTCACATAAATAAGTGATTTCCAAAAACTGAAATAATTGCTGAGCAATACTTTTTCAATTCGGCAAAATCAGACGGTAAGCTACCATAAAATTTGACCAAATCATTCATCTCGTAAAAGGCGTTTTTTAAACTCTCAATAGATTGAAGATCACATTCATTTGTAAATTACTGGGTACACCCTCAACATCGCAATCAAAATGGGTTAGCAAAAATCTTCAGTTTGTTCGAAACCTTCTCGAAATCACGAAATCTGTCACTGAACTGACCTTGTAACTCCATTAGAATGTCTTTCATTTTTTCACTATCCCAGTTAAAATCAATGCCAGCTTCCTCCACAGCCTTTAGACAATTCGGGAAATGATCTAAATTTTTTTCATCAATATGTTTTATGAAGAGCCAGTTTTTAGTTTGGAACGCCTTTACCTCTGTATGCATATCAGATATTAGTTTGTTTTTCCCTTGAAGCTTGACATTCAGCGTATTTAATTCATGAGTTAAATCTGTCAAAAATCCAAGATCTATTAACCATTGAGGGTCTGTTAACTCTGGAACAGATTTACCTTTCTGATTCATAAAAGTGTTGATTTCTTTTCTGAGATCGAAAAATCTTTTCAGTACTGCACCTCTACTTAACCATCTTACTTCTGAATAATAAAGGACATCTTGATGATCTGCTTCCATTTTGGATAGATGTGTCAACCCATTATTTCTGATATAGTTTACAGTGGATATCACGATGTCCATTACTTTTCTCCATGAAACGACTTTGGAACATAACGCTTCTTGGTGGATAATGCAATGAAAAAATTACGGGATTTCACATCCTAACTCTGCCAATTTTGTTTTAATTCTACCCACCAGGCCTCTGTTTTTCCCACTCATGTTTCTACCTCCGTCAGTTGTTAGAATAGGCAATGTCGTCAATGCAATTGACGTGGGAAAAATTGGTAAGTATAAGTGACAAAACAATCTTCCCCCGTAGTCATTCCCTTCAAACTACATAACTGTAAAAGTTCCTCACACACGTTGAAGTACTTATCAATTCCACGAACAAATATTAGAAGCTGGGCAGTATCTGACACATCATTACTTTCATCGGTAGCTAAGGAGAACCATTCAAATTGTTGTGCTTTTTCCCGAAGTTTTTCGCATAAATTAGCGCCCAAATCTTTAGCGCGCCGGGTACAAGTTCTGGCAGATAAGCTTATATTTTCAAATTTCTTTTTCTGATCAGGGCATACCTCTTCAGCCACAGCTAAGGCACATTGTTTTATTAATTCGCTGTCGGTAAACGGTCGCCCAGACTTGGCAAGTATTTCGGCCACCCTTAAACTCGCACGTATATTTGACTCATTACTTTGAATTTGCACCTTAAAAACACTTTGTTGGTTCTTGAATGAAGATTTGAGTGAGTTTATTTTGTTTTTCCGGGAATCACCAACTAGGCACGCAAATTTTGCTTTATGCTCGGTATCATAGTGACGTTTGACGTTATATTCTTTTTGTATAGCAAGAATTTTTTGGCATATTAAGCATAGCGGCTTTCCATTGCAATGAATGAAAAAGTATAAATCTGTCCATGCATCGTTAAACACTCTGTTTTCTTCAATTAACTTCCTGTTTTTTGTGGCCATCAGTAAAAACGTATAACCAACAATGCCAAATACACGCTGTAAGAATAAAAGCCATGATGAAAACATGTCACTGTAATTTCTCTATGTAACTATATGAACTATCAATATCTCACACTTACCGAACTGTAAACAATATAGTAGGCACTCGTAGGTCGCAGAACTTAATCGTAGGTACAGGGCCGCGGCGGCGGCGTGCCCTCAAGAAATAACTTGTTTCACTCAATGACACAGCCAGCGCCGACGGGCAGCGGGCGAGCAAAAGAAGGTTATTGTTAACGATAACCTATTGTTTCAATCATAGGAGAGAGTTGGGAAATTGTTCCCGCTCGCACTTGTCCTGCTCTGTTCGAATAGTTCATTCGCTGCGGTGTTAGATCGCGTTCACTCTTTTATGCATTTATATTTTATTATTTTATAATATGGGCTTTCGGTATGAATTTTTATAACACGGTCACGGGCCACAAATAGAGAGCACACGGGCCGCTTGCAGCCCACGGCCGCGCGTTGCCGACCGCTGCTCTACAGGAAAGTTAGACATTAAGTTTAGCTGCATTAAAGGCATGGGCACCAGAGTATTTTAATATATGTCATAATGCACTCTGGCATCCGAAACACAATAGTGAGTGACAGACTAAAATATCTCACCAGCAATAATGCATATATGTTAATAAGTATTAGTAATAATATTATTAGCACTATTGATTAATGCAGCTATCACAATTGTTTTATGAGAATAAAAAATACAAAGAATCTCTGTTTTGAAGCATTTCTAGAAAGATTTACAGGTGAAAATATAGAAGTATTGTGTAAGAATGAAGTTAATCCTGTTAGAGTATCGTTTGTTTATACGTATTTAATTTGAATTACTGCCCTCTATACTTCAATAATATCTCTGTTATATCTCTAGCTTAGTTTATACTCTGACCAATGTATAAACAGTTCAGTTGTTATTCCGTGCTAGCTGCTCTCGGCTACATTTCTGTTGTGCGGTTATATGTATTTCTAATACATAATAAATACGTATCGTGTTCAATAATTGCTTGTATCATATTTAAAAATCTTAACAGGTTATGGGCCCAGTAGCCAGGTATATGTAAAGGCGATAAATATCTGAGGAAAGTAAAACTTACAACCTAGGCAACACGCGGCATTTAAAAGTGCGAAAATATGAGCTCAAGCAATCAATTAACTTTGATAGAAAAACTCACTGGTCGGGAAAACTACTCGACATGGAGATTTGCCGTCAAAACCTATCTGGAACACGAAGGACTGTGGAATTGCATTGAAAATGCGAGTGATGATCACGTTGATCCCAAACGCGATTTGAAAGCCAAGTCAAAAATTATTCTGCTAGTGGATTCAATCAACTACGTCCACATTCAGGAAGCAAAGACAGCGAAAGAAGTTTGGAACAACTTAGCAAACGCTTTCGATGATTCTGGATTAACGCGTCGAGTGGGCTTACTTCGTGATCTGTGCACAACAACGCTAGTCGGATGTCGAAATGTAGAAGAGTATGTTAGCAAAATCATGACAACAGCACACAAGTTGAGAAATATTGGATTTAAAGTAGACGACGAGTGGCTTGGAACTCTGCTTCTCTCCGGTCTACCAGATTCATACAAACCGATGATAATTGCCATCGAAAGTTCCGGTATGAAAATAAGTGCTGACTCCGTAAAGGCTAAAATTTTACAAGATGTAAAAATAAATGATGGTGAAACATCAGCTTTTGCCGTAAATTATAAGAACAACAAAGGCTTCAAGAAACAATTTCAAAAAGGACCTCGTTGCTACACTTGTAATAAACATGGCCACTTGAGTGCACAGTGCAAGTCTAAAGCAAAGAAGAAACACAAAGTTGAAAATCAGGAAAGCTCAAGCTATGCCGCTGCTTTCATAGCTCCAGTGAGTAACAGTGATTCCTGGTATATAGACTCCGGTGCTTCTATGCACATGACCATGCACAGAAATATTACTACAAGAAGAAACAGTACCATTCATCAACTCAATTAAGGTTGCAAATGACAAATGCTTATCAGTAAAAGGCTCAGGTAAGCTGAGTTTAAATGTGTGTGACGCTAATGGCCAATGTAAGAAAATTTTGTTTCAAAATGTTCTGTATGTGCCAGAGTTGTCAACAAATCTATTATCTGTCAGTCAGATAATTAGAAATGGTGGTCAAGTAAAGTTCAATAGTAAGGGCTGTATAATAATAAACAGGAATAATGAAATAGTTGGGACAGCCAGTTTAATCAACAATATGTATAGATTAAATGTATATAATCATCAAGCATACATATCTGATGTTGATGAGCAAGACATTTTCTTATGGCACCAAAGAATGGGTCATTTGAACTTTAATGATCTGCAGAAAATAGTGGAGAATGCAGAAGGTGTAAAATTGTCCAAGAAACCAGACAAACTAGTTTGTACAACTTGCTTAGAAGGAAAACAAAACAGGTTACCTTTAAAATACAATGGATCCAAAGCTACAAGGTTACTTGAACTAGTACACTCTGACATTTGTGGTCCAATGGAAACCATGTCATTAGGAGGTGCTAAATATTTCATGACATTCATTGATGACTATTCAAGAAAGGTATTTGTTTATTTTCTCCATAAAAAGTCAGAAGCTTTTGAAAAGTTCAAACATTTTAAAATGCAAGTTGAAAAACAATTAGAATGTAACATAAAATGTTTACGCTCAGACAATGGCCTTGAATATGTTAACAACAACTTTTCTGAGTTCTTACAAGGTGCTGGAATAATCCATCAAACAACCACACCATACACTCCTGAACAAAATGGTGTTGCTGAACGAATGAACCGGACATTAGTGGAAAGAGCAAAATGTATGTTGATCAATGCTAATCTTCCTAAGCTATATTGGGCTGAAGCTGTACATACTGCTGCTTACCTCATCAACAGAGCTCCAACTCGATCACTGACATTTAAAACACCAGAGGAAATGTGGTCAGGAAGAAAACCAGATGTGAGTAATTTAAGAATATTTGGCTGTGATGCAATGATACATCTCCCTAAAGAAAAACGAAGGAAATGGGATCCTAAAGCAAAGAAAGCTAAATTTGTTGGATACTGTGAGAATTCAAAAAGTTACAGGTTTATAATACCTCCTTCTCAGTTAGTAATTAAAAGCAGAGATGCTGTTTTTCTGGAATCTACTGTCAAAAGAAATTATCTCCCTGTTGATTTGACAGAATCAATGTGTGATACATCATCTGAATTAAATGACAATCATACATCAGAGAGCTCCAGTGACAAATCAGATTCCACAATTACTACTGCTGAATACTTTTCTGATACCAATACTAGCAGTGAGCATAAACCAGAAGTGACTGTTGAGACATCTTTACCCTCAAATATGACTCTGAGACCTAGAAATAAACAAGTGCTCTCTAAAGAAAAAGATAAAGTTGAGAAGGATTACCTGTGCTACTATGTGCAGATACAATAATTCCTATTCCACAAAACTACAATGAAGCAATAACATCATCTGATTCAGAAAAGTGGAAGATGTCTATAAACAAGGAATTAAAATCTCATCATCAAAATGGAACATGGACATTGGTAGAAAAGCCTCAGGATGCAAAAGTAACAGGATGTAAATGTGTGTTCTGCATTAAGGATGAACCAACTGGTCCAGGTTACAAATTCAGACTTTGTGCAAAGATATATACTCAAACTGAAGGAATTGATTATGATGAGACTTTCTCAACAACAGTAAGTGAATTGAAAGAGAATATTATTATGACACCACCAGAGGAACTAGACTGCAAACCAAATATGGTATGTAAAACCAAATCTTTATATGCTTAAAACAAGTTCCTAGATACTGGAATACAAAATTCAATTCAATTTTAAATAAATTTGGTTTTGTAAAGCAAAGCAGATCAGTGTGTTATACTGAACAAATCATGACATCAATTGTTATCTTTGTCTGCATGTTGATGATGGACTTTTGATTTGTAGAGATAAGACTGTTTTGAATGAAGTAATTAATGACCTGCAAAAGAATTTTGATTTGAAGATTTACACTCTTACTAAATTTGTTGGCATGCAAATAGAGAGACTTAAAGACTGTATCTTTATACACCAAACTAAGTATGAAGAACAATTATTGAAGAAATTTGATATGATTGATGCCAATCCTAACAGTATTCCTGCTGATCCACATGTGAGACTTTCAAAGGTTAATGGAGTACCTGAGAAAAATCACCCATACACAGAAGCAGTGGGATCACTTATCCATGCAGCAATAGTAAGCAGACCAGATGTTATGTTTGCTGTAAGTCAGGTGAATCGACTTCTACATTCTTATGATGATTCTCACTGGACTGTTGTCAAGAAAATACTAAAATATTTGAAAGAAAGCAAGAATTATGGATTGTGCTACTTACCTAACACAAACACTACAGACTTAGTTGGGTACAGTGATGATGTCTTTGCCAGTGACATTTTATTTCTTAAAAATACAGCAGCTGTTACTTGAACAACAGTGATAATAAACATTGGTTTATAATTGTTTCAAGAAGGCTGTAATTCGGTGGGAGTGTTAGAGTATCGTTTGTTTATACTATTTAATTTGAATTACTGCCTTCTATACTTCAATAATATCTCTGTTATATCTCTAGCTTAGTTTATACTCTGACCAATGTATAAACAGTTCAGTTGTTATTCCGTGCTAGCTGCTCTCGGCTACATTTCTGTTGTGCGGTTATATGTATTTCTAATACATAATAAATACTATCGTGTTCAATAATTGCTTGTATCATATTTAAAAATCTTAACAAATACAAATAATTTTCCAATACTTTTCACATCCACAGACAACAAAAATATCACAATCACCATAAAAAAATCTTGGTAAATTAAATGATACTCAGATTCGGTGAAACATTTCTTCAAACACAACCAAAAAAGTGCTATTCATTCAAATGAATCTTTCTGGTGCACCCAACAATTGACAGATTCGGTTAAAATTTCCAAAACCAAAACAATATGGGTGTTTATCAGCATGAATCCACTAGTTACTTCAAAACTTACACACTTTTACAGAAATCTCAAGCTAGACACACAACTGAATATCAAACTAAAAGAATTTTCTGATGGTTTCTAAGACTATATAACACTCTAAAATATATTCCACAAAGTTAGCAAGAAAATGGACGTTCAGCTGATGAATCCATGATGATTCTTAAGTTTTGTAGAGTCTACAAAAGATTTTCCACAAAATTCACAAGAAAATGGGCGGTTCAACTGAAT
>JARYHS010005973.1:0-24326 GCA_031002005.1 Vandiemenella viatica
GATTTATATTTTCAGCATTTATCTCCTCTTTCCCAGATTTACCCCAGCCAGTTATTGTTTCAGCAACTTCATTTATTTCTTTAACATCTATGACCATTCTCGTCGTGGATCTACAATCAGTATCACTTTGCTCATGTATTTCTATCCCTTCACCGCAGCCCCTAACCTAAAAAAGGCACAGTCCTGACCCCATCATCACTGGAAATGGGCTCCCTCACTGCTTTAGCTAACAACTCAGAAAGTACTCCCTTCCCCCTTCTATTTAGGTGTAGGCCGTGCCTAGTGAAACCCCACCTACCTATGGTGTTCACAGGCACAACCCCCAACACAGAACTAATGCCTTTCCCAAGTAGCACTTCCGTTTCCACATTTACACGCCTCACAGCGGAGTTCAATTGTGGCCGGTCATGGCGTCTTAGGACCTGCATGAGCTCCACCCTGGTATGCTGTGCCTCCTTCACCACCTTCCTCAGGTCACTCTCTATACTATAACTCGCGTTTCTATCAATACTATTCCCCGCCCCTCCCACTATCACTACTCTATCGTCCTTAGTGAAACTCCTACAAAGTGAACCTATATCTTCTATTACCTGACCTAATGTTGCACTAGGTTTGAAAAAACTTGTGACCTGGTAACCTGTACCTAACTGATCCTGCAGAAGGGGGCCTACACCTCTCCATGGCTACTACCTAGCAGCAGAACCCTTTTCTTCCTATTCTTGCCTTGCACGTGCTTATTCCTAAAGGCCTGCTGAATCTTACCTACTCCTATATCTACATGAGGCTCTTCTCCTCCTGACTCTGGCAACAGGTCAAACCTATTTTTTCCCACAATTACTGAAGTGTCTGGCTTGTACATCCTGTTAACCATGTTTCTCCTACGTCCTGTTACCAGCTCCCACCCATCCTTCTCAACTTCCTCCAACCCACTATCTCGACTTTCTGCCTCTACAGCTTGAGCCTCGACAAGCGCGGCCCCCACAGGCTGTGCCTGTGCAGTCTGAGCCTCCACAGGCCGGACTTCCACAGGCTGAGCCTCCACAGGCTGAGCCTTCACAGGCTTAGCCCCCACACGCTGAACCTCCACAGGCGAGGCCACCACAGGCCATGACTGCAGAGTCTGAGCCTCCAGAGGACGAGCCTCAAGAACCCTGATCCTTTCACGCAACTCCCTAATCGTTTCGCCCATCTCCCAAGTCCTATCATCCCTAACACAAAGTGAACAAAACCATTGGAGAGCCTCATTTATTTCCCCAGTTTCCTCTTCCCCACATGCCCAGTGAAACCACTTCTTACACCAACTACAACCCATCCCCTTCGCAACGTACCTACGGCAGGCACCACAGTTTCCAGTCATGATTTTCCCAAATACTTCAAACGCCTTCTAAATAAACCTTAAATTTATTTGATAAAGTAGTCTAATAAAGTTTATACTAAATTTTTAACGTTTTTTATTAAATATTATTGGCGCTATACTCGACTAAACTGTTGAATTTATATATATATAAAATTGACTAAACTGTTGAATTTATATATATATATATATAAAATTGAAGCTTTATGAATAATAACTAGGTAATAAAACTCCTTAAGAACAAATGAACTTAAGCTTATGAATTTCAGAACGAACTTATGATGAAGAGCCGATACTATTTAGTGCTGATGTGGATAACAACTAATTAGTTACTTATGAAAGATTTTATTTTTTATAAAATAATGCTAGGAAGTTTCTATTTTAGTGTATTAGATGACAATTAAACACAATTATATTTCACACAAAACAGGTTAATTACTAGAACGTACGTATTTGTTGTTGTTAACTCGATTGCGATATCGGTAGTGAAACTTAAAATATCGATATTTTATCAATCTATTGTAAACAAATGGATGCTATATATCAATACTTATGTTTGTTATGTATAATTTCTAGTTGTTTTATTACTATTCCAGAACTAATTAATTAATAAACTGTGTTATTTTAAACCGAATAGAGTCTTATATAGAACGATACAAAAACCTTAACAATCGAATTTCGAACTAGTGCTTTGAATTTTTACGGTATATAAGAATAGAACACTAAAATAACTTAAACCACTATGTTTACCTATGCTATAGTATTAAAATTAATCTAACTATCAAGCTTATGCTAAATTAAATTAAGTGAAACGTGCAATAACTAGCAAAGAAACCTTAGCAACAATGACCCGAAATTTAAAAACTGTTATTTATCGAGTAATCTTAGATAATTATTCTCGCTAACAATAATCGTAAGAGTTTGCAATGAGCGGAAGTACTGGCCCTTGCTCCATTGCTTGCTCGGCTTCGTCTTCCAGGTCTGTCAGCTCGTCGTGGTCGGTCTGGTACTCGACATCGGACTCGCTGTAATAGTCCATGACCTCTTCCTCGTTGTCGACGGAAGGAGCACCCAGCCCTCGGAGCAGTTGTCTCGTTGCTGGCGCTGCGGCATGGCAGTTTCAGGTTTATAAGGTCTGCCCAGGAACTTCTGCATCTGGAAGGCGATGTGTTGGTCCATGTTGAAGTGTGGGTGCAGCGGTGACGGAAGCACAAGTGCTTCAGGCCACTCTGCACACGTGATCGGCATCATCCTTGTAGTGAGATGTCCCCACTTCCGGTTCGACAAGCACTTGTGGAAAGTGTCGAAGTCTTCTGTGGGCACCATCCAAATGAACTTCAGTTCGTCTAGGTGCGCCGTCATGTAAAGCGACCACTCTTCAGGGGTGGTCTCGGCAAGACGCTGCCTCCATGCTGCCAGTGCTTCGTCGCCCCTCAAAGTCTCGAGGTTGACCGGGTACCAGCTCGGGTCCGATCCGTCGCGGCTGCAGGACGACTCCGCAGTGAGGCGGATAGTCCGCGACCGCCTCGGCCGGACTCTCCGCCCGTCCGCTCTCGCAGCGCGAGGCAGAGTGAGCTAGATCACTCTGCGCAGGGAAGTCCTGGCTGGGCGACGGTGCTGCGCTCTGTCGCCTCGGCGACGCAGGCTCTGAGGAGACTGCCTGTTTGTGCCGATGCTTACGTCCCATCTTGCGATATCGCCGTTGCGGGCCTGATATGCGATCCTACCAGTACCAATCCTATTGACTTAGCGTGTGTGGAGCCAACTTTCTTCTACATCCCTTGAGCTGCAGAATTCTTTATTGAAGTTTTTGCCTGTTTGGCATTTCCTTCATTTTCTCGTAGGGTTTTTTGATTAAGGAGTTTCTCTGTATTTAATTGTCATTTGCTGTGGGCTCATTTAATTTGTCCATAGGGTTGATATTGTAGTATTTAGATTTGTCATTTATTGCTCTCTATTGAAGTATGTATAGCGGTCTTTTGTGCGGTCCAAGATTCACATCGTATTGGGCGAGTGTGTTTATTGTCGGATTTGTATTTGTTTCTGCATTATTGTAGAAAGCGGTTGCCAATATTCGGTATCTTTCTTTGAGTGTTTCAATTTCAGCTACCTGGTGTAGTTGATTAGTTGGGAACATAATTGGAAGGTGAAGAGCTCTTTTCAGCGCTTTATTTTGTAATCTCTGAAGAGTGTCCAAATGTGTTGCAGCCGCGTATGCCCAAACTGGGGAAGCGTATTCCATCAGTGGTCTCACAAGCGACTTATATAACTGGATTCCAGTTCTACTGCTGAGGGTGCTGGTATGGTTGAGGACTGGATATAATTCACCCAATCGGCGCTGTACCCTTTGTCTAACCTCTTCAACGTGGGCCTTCCATGTCAGCCTGGTATCTAGAGTGACGCCTAGATACCTGGCTGTATTCACCCAAGGAATTCTTTCGTCGAAAAGTTCTAGTCTGGGTCGAGGTGGCATTCTTCTTTTTGTTAACCAGATGGCCTGACTTTTCGACGCATTTATGCGTATTCTCCATTTTGTTGCCCAGTTTTCGATCTCATCCAGTGCGGTCTGAAGTCTCCGTCCAATCAACTCTGGGCTACGTGAAGATGCAAAGACTGCTGTATCGTCAGCATAGAGTGCAGTTTCAGTTCCATGTTGTAAAGGTAAATCAGCGGTATAGAGGGTATATAGTACTGGGCCCAGTACACTGCCCTGTGGAACCCCAGCTCGTATTGATCTTCTTGTGGACGTGATGTTTTCAACCTTTACTACAAATGTTCTTTGCTGTAGGTAACTGCTGATAATCTTCAGGAATCTGCCAGGCACGCCCAGAGTTGCCATTTTGTAGAGCAATCCCTCGTGCCAGACCGAATCGAAGGCTTTGGCCACATCCAGGAGTACCACCCCACAGTGATCCCGATGGTTAAATGCACCAGTAGCAGTTTCTACTAGTCGCATAAGTTGATGAACAGTTGAGTGTTTAGTTCTAAAGCCATGTTGCACATCAGGTATCATGTTGCCCTCATCAATGTGGACTTGTAGCCGTTTGAGTAGGAGGCGTTCGAAAATTTTGCTGACTGCTGTCAGTAGGCTTATGGGTCTGTAATTTTGCGGAGACTTTGGGTCTTTCCCTGGCTTAGGAACAGGAATGATTATTGCATGCTTCCATGCAGTTGGGTATATGCCACTTTCAATTATTCTGTTAAATTTACTAACTAGTTTATCTACGACGGCATGTGGTAGATTTTTAAGTATTCTGTTGGTAATGCCATCCTCCCCCGGCGTTTTGTCCGGAGGCAAATTGGACACTACTTCCAGAAATTCCTGTCTTGTAAATGGGGTGATTTCATCATTGTCTCCTCCATCGCGAAGGTAACGGCGAAGGCGGCGTTTGACTAGTCTGACGTGCTGTTGATCTATCGGTTCATTGATGGGCTGAAAGTTTGTTTCAAAAACATCAGCTAGAGCTTCCGCTTTTTCAGTTGGTTTATATAGTATTCTATTGTCAGTTTGCAGAGGTGGTATTTGCGATCTCTTTCTCAGCAACCTCTTAGTTTCCCGCCAAGCAGTATTGTCCTCAACTTTGAGCGTCACAACTCTTGCTTCCCATTCCTTATTTCTTTGTGCTGTGATACGGGCTTTGATATCTCTAATTAGTCTGTTGAGTCTTCTCCTATCTTCGGGTCGTCTGGTTTCATGCCATATCCGCGAAACTCTGTTTTTTTCAGCAATAATTGCGAGAATATCAGTCGGTAGTCCTTTCTGGCGCTTACCACTCTGTCTGATGGGGGCTGATTCGTCCGCTGTCTTTTTGATGCAGCTGGTAAGTTGTTGGAGGTCTTTTTCCAGATCTTCAGTATCTACCAGTTGTGCTACTTGATCTGTAAGATGCGACTTAAAGTTCAGCCAATTTGTTCTGCGGTAGTTTCTTCTTGTTTCTTGATTTTCAGTGACTGCTAGGGTGGGTATTTCAACAATCACCGGCTTGTGGTCAGAGGAGAGTCGATTAAGAGCCCTGGCAGTCGGTGTGGCGGGCATACCCCTCGTAATGGCTATGTCCAAAACATCTCCACGTTGACGATGGTTATATGGCGTATGGGTAGGTATATTCGGTGCAACTACTTCGCAGCCGTAGAGGTCACAGGCCTGTAAGAGTCTTCTGCCGCTGATATTAGTGCATCTGCTGTGCCATGTCTGATGCTTCGCATTAAGATCACCTGCAATAAGCAATTTACCGCGGATTGATAGCAAAGTGTCAAGGTCATTTACATCGATGTGCTGTCGCGGTGGATGATAGACAGCTATGATGGTGATTGGTCCATTGCTGGTCTCAACGACCACTCCAGTAGCTTCTATAGTCGTCATAGCTGGAATGTAGATCTTATAATGCGGGAGTGAGGACCGGACCAATATAGCCGTACCTCCACCAGCTGTTAGCCGATCTACCCTGTACGTTCTGTAATTACGTGCCGTAAATTTGAGACCAGGCTTGAGGTGGGTCTCACAAAGTAAGCATATATCAATTCCTTCTTGATGTAGAAATTCTACTAATTCCCCCTTTTGCTGGAAAACTCCGTTGGCATTCCATGTGCAGAAGGTTAGATTGCTCAGTTGTCTATGTCTATTCATGATGGGTGTCGTTTGCTGTTGAGTTAGCTGTGGGTACAGAACGTACTAGGAGTTGATCCATTAGTTTGTCAATCTTAGTTGCTATGCTTATCATTAAAGTCATAGTAGACTCTAGCATTTTAACTATGTTACTTTGCTCAGCTGTTGACAGGTTTTTGCTAGAGTTGCTGTTGGTTGGGACAACAGTGGAGAATGATTGCTGCGCTTCTGTAGTATGTAGCGTTTCTGTAGTATGTAACGGTAAGGCAGGCCAGTTCTCTGAATTGATTGTTAGAGGGGGTGGCTCCATTGTTTGATCACTTCCTGTCCGGCTATCTGGCTGATTATTATTTGCTGTAGTAGGAATCCTGCTTCTCAGACGCTGCCGTGCTTCTTTTGCAACAGGACAGCCCCGGTAAGAGGCTACATGACCCCCACCACAGTTGGCACATTTGACGTTGGTAGCTTCTTTAGCCAGGTCACAATTGTTTGTTGGGTGATGATGTCCACATTTAACACATCTGACTGGCATTTTACAATACCGTTGTACATGTCCAAACGCTTGACAGCGATGACATTGTGGAGGTCCTTGGTTTGACCTCATTTTCTCCACAGAGATGGAGAGTCCAAGCATTCTTCTTGTTTGATAAATTTTCCTATTTTCAATCGTGTCTGGTAGGATAGTGGTAAATAATGGCATCACTGTGCCTGTTCCAGGTTTTTTCATTTGCACTACTGAGGTGATTTCATACCCCATAGCAGTGAGTTCTGCCTTGATCTCTTCAACAGGGACTGTGCCAGGTATTCCACGCAGCACAACCTTCAGGTAATGGATTGGCTCCGAGTTGAAGGTGAAGTACGGCACCTCGGCTGAGGTAAGTTCGTCCATGGTGGCTTTATAGTCTTCCACACAAAAAGTATTTATTTTATATTTGTCAACACCTTGAGGTTTGACATTGATGCTTCTGGAACACTTAGCCTGGAGTCTTCTAAATAGATCTGGGTATGAGCCAGAGTAAGTAACCATGAATGGTGGAATAGCTTTGTTATGAGGAGGTAGACGAGTTTCATCAGTTTCTGGAGCACTGGTCTCTTCGTTCAGGTTGATAAATCTGTTGGAAACTTCCATGGCCTCAGAAGGTTGCGTTTGTCTGAGCTTGACTGTTTTCTTAGGACGAAGAAACTGTTGTTCTTCTTGGTCCAGTAATTGCTGTTGTTGCTCTTCATAGACCGATGTGTTCTGATGTGTTACAGGTGGAGTCTTTTTATTATCTATTCTCTTGTTGGGGGCTTGTGGTGGAGTATCAGCTGCGTTCTTCTTCCTTTTGCTTCTGCTACTCTGCTGGATCTGAGCAGGTGTATTGGTAACATTACAGTCTGAGTTTATTGCTTCTGTCACATTCTGGTCTGAGTTCATCGCTTCACTATAAGCTGCTGTCACTGTAGAGCTAGCTTTATGAGTGGTTACATTTGTCATACTCTGATCTGAAATGCTTGTTCTTTTCAGCGTCTCAGTAGAGGGAGTTGCACAGTAGATGATTTTTTTCATTATACCCTGCCTCCTCTTCTTTGGGAGATGGGCAAGGATCATATCAAGTTCATGCTTATACAATGGAAGGTACTGCAGAGCTCTAGGATTTGCATCAGTTCTTCCTTGTTGAGTAGGATTTACTGCCATATCTTTTGATGCAGCTAGGGTGCATGATTTTGAAGTATTCATTGTTGAAGTATTCATTGTTGAGATCACTGTGGCAACACCATCACGAACAATATCTGATCTTCTTTCACTGCCAGTATCTGTTGAAATGACGGATTTTGAAGTGTTCATTGTTGAAGTATTCATTGTTGAGATCACTGTGGGAACACCATCACGAACAATGTCTGATCTTCTTTCACTGCCAGTATCTGTTGAAGTGACGAAACTGCACGATTTAGTTGTATTCAATGATATGGAATTCATTGTTGCATCACCATTGTTGCTTTGTAGATCTCGGGTTGGTTCTTGTCTTGTTTCACTGCCAGTAGGGCCTGGACTTGCTGCATTAGGATACAGGCTGTATCCCTTTTCCGCCTGTGGGGGGCTCTCTGGTGTTTCAGCTATGCCTGAATAATTTCGTGGTGGAGTTATTTCACCCACAGACGACGAGGAGGAGGTGGTGGCTTCTGGCGTCGTTAGATGTGCAGGAGCGATAGGCCCGACCGCCGCAGAAGAGTAAATAACTTCTCCATTGTTGTCCATTCTTGCTGCAGGCACCTAGCAGGAATGTTGTACTGGCCCCGTGTTATCACCGCTAGGTTCCAAGGACCAGTGACAACCCTAAAACTCACGCCAGGGGGTTCCTCTCCCAGCGGGAGAGGGCCGTGTGGCGGTAATTCCCTATCCTCGACGCGCGTCCTTATCTACCTGCCCGCGTGGGACGTCCGACCAATCAGAGCGAACCCGCCACACCAGGGAGTGCCAGCGGTCCCGGCCGGTGGGAGACACTCCCTGATTGGTCGATGGCTAGTCCGCGGATACCCGCGGCGCCAGACTGGTGACAGCCAGTTTACGACAGCCAGCAGACACTGATACCTGATGAAGACAGCCGAGCTTGCTGTTGAAACGTCGTGTTACTTTGACACCATCCGGCTGGACACCCGTGGAGATTATATTCCATCACTACGCCGGGAAAGACTCCACTCACACATTAATTTGTAAGTTTTTTTTTACTGAAATCATTACATGGTTTGAATGAAAGAAGTTCCAAATTAATCGCGACCTATATAGCCTAAACAACAATTACGAGTAAATATTACGTGGCATAGCGTAAGATGTTATTTAGTTTTGGTATCCTTCGTTACTCACTGGGGTCATTATTTCAGCCGTTGGAAGCCGTGTCAACCGTTAAAACATTGATCTTCATCACGTGTAAGAACCCCTGAAGATTTGGGATCAAGTTTATATCGCGATGCATGGTGACACTGACATGCGATACAGGGAATGTATTAATTCACGTGTGATTGAAGCTTTGCTTTTCTAACGGCTACATTAGCAGAGTTGTGGTTAGACTGAAATGCGTCCTGGACCAAGTTGAGAATTTTTTTACAGCACAAGGGTCGATAAATAACAATGAGTTTTATTTTACAACAATTCTGTTTAGTTAAGCAACTGCAGAGAAATAAATTTTCACAACACTCCGTTAATCCCCCGACGGGCTTTGGGGCTAGTAAATAATAATAGGGGAAGTGAAGGGTTGTCATTTGCCTGAGAAAAGTGTAACTATGTCCAGCGAGTGAGAAGTGTATTTTTTGTTTGTGAACTGTGTAGTGTATGAGGTGGATATGTGGGGATCGTTCCGGCATTCGCTTTGACGGCTGCAGAAAACAGCCTAAAAACCATCGAATCTAAGATAGGAAAATAACGGTGAGACGGAAAAATATGTGTATTGGAAAATAGGACACCGGGACAAATACTTGAACTCAATCAGTATGAAGTAAGAAATAAGTGTTATATGATTATTTTATTTTAGTTCGCTTCCATGTTTCTTATACCTTGTTTCGAATTTTCTGTGTGCTTGATCAATGTGTTGAGTTTGACCGTCATTATATATTTGTCTGTATTTCTGAGTTTTAGAATATGGTGATTCGTATGAGGTTTTTTCTGTACCGAGTCATCCGTCCTCATATTTTTTCGAATTATAGATTTTAAAAAATCAATTTTGTGTGGTTTTGTCTTTGTTGATATAAGTCGTTGCATGCCATTCCTTTTATTTAGTTTGTAGTGAGGTGTTTCATTTGAGGCTGAGGTGCTGTGGTGTATACAATTATTTTCTTTAAACAACGGAAAAAATTTGCTGAAGGGATTTAAACATAAAATTGAAAAATCGAAAAATCGAAAAGGTGACGGGGACGGGGGGAGGGGGGAATTTAACACTAAAATAATAAAAGAATACTAAGAAGTTTATAATTGCTAACTGCTTGCACAGCATCGAAATTTAATTTAATTAATTGCTTTAGTAGCGATCAGTTCATTGCATATTAATAATGCGTGATATGAAATTGAGGAAAATGATACGAAACATTATGTGGCTTTGTTTAGTGATATAAATTTGAGAAAGTAATCCTATAACACTCAGATCAGAATATTTTCCCCCCATCGTAAACTCTTTATTTTAACAATCGTAACAGTGAATGGAATGCTTCGTTTGAACCATGGTTTGAACACGCAGTATCTTTGTATTAAAACCGTTAGCTTCCAGCTTTGTGTGTTTTACGTTGTGTGTTTGGTGTTGCTGTAATGGAAGGTAATACTGCGTATTTCTCTGTCCAGACAACAAGAGGAGGCGGTATGGAGATAGAAAATGCTGTCCGCATTAAAGAAGAGGTGGGTTTACTTCTTTTGTGTGTGTATGGAGTCGTACAGTTCATGTATTGCTGCTTCACAACATGGCGGTTGTTTTTACTCGCCTCATGCTTACTAGTCTGTTGGTTGTGTGCTTGATGTTCTGTGTTGAGCGAGCTCATGTTACTAATTACTCTGTATAAGTGGAATCGTGTGATATACGCCGTGCATTTAACTATCTTAGCTGCAACGTACAAACAAATTGCTTTGCAGAAGTAGTGTATATTCCAATCAGTTTACAGTGTTCAATACGGATTTATTTAAACCCATACAGAACGTCAGTTTTCACTTTAATGGAAAGATGTGAATATTTTTCAGTACTATTGAGAAAACAAAGCTGTTTCGGCTCCACGCCAATACGTCGGAATCTTCAATAATTGTCAAATCGCTTTGATATGTGGCACGTATGTTCCTTGGGCGATAATGTTTGAATAAAAGTGTATATAGAAGCTTGCAAGCATATACAAATTAAGTAAACTCACTCTAAATGTGGGTAGGTGCATACATGTTATTATGCAAGAAACTCACGTTAATAGCTACTGACATTTATTCCACGCGTTTTTTTAAATCATTATTGAATAATAACTGCTTTCCAGATGCAAATTGGAGATACATAATAAGTAGAAAATCAGTAACATTTACAATTTCTCTGTGCGCGCTGGCATATTGTTTTTCAATGCTAAGATATATTGCATGGCAGCCAACCTTCCAGGGTAAAATATGACTTCTATGGAACGAATGTTTCATACAGAGCATTTAAGTTCGTTTAATTTTTTTTGCTAATAGCAGTTGTGGTTAGGTTGAAATGCAGCCTGGACCAGGAATTAAGACTAAAAAACACACAGAATAAATATCAAGATGTAATAACGTGTATTTCTTTTGTAATAACGTGCATCTACTCACATTTGAAGTGATTTTACCTTATTTCCACACATTCCAAACTTAACCTTATTCACGTTTAATCGAATATTATCGCCCAAGGAATGTGTGTACCAAACTTCAGACCGATAGGACAATTTTTGTAGGTTCCAACGTATTAACGTGTTACCGCTGTTTCCTCGAATGTTTAGCAACACATTCACGTTTTTGTTGTATCGACACTGGACATGTTCACTGCAATCCCATTTGCTTAGAATGAGTTGTGAAGTGATGTGTGTTAAGCTGATTTATTATTTATGTTGATTCGACTAACAGTATGTTCTAAATGACACGTGCTTTGGAGGTCAACCGGTGTCTAGTTGTCTGATGATTATTTTTTTGAATATCTCACCTCCCTTTTAGTTAAAATTACTTAGATGTGATGTTCTGTCAGTGCGCTGCAAGTCTGGTATCTATACAACAGACTGGCACTGGTCTAGAGACTGCTGTCAAAATTTAAGAAAAGTATAAAACGAAAATTATTTTTTGTTAAACATGTGTGTTGCAGTCAGTGATTTCTTATCAGTTAGTATCCTTTTATTGCAACACAAGTGTAACTATATATTATTTACATTTCTTCTATTGTGCTTTTGGGAAGAGGTGTGGGTGATAGCACAATCACTGGGACTCGTCAAGGTATTGTCGTTTTGGTCTGGAAACTGTTGCACATGTTCGTTGGGTGATATTATTTATGTTGCTCCTAGAGCGTAAAATATATCCATCCTCACAAACTTCACTCAAAAAGTACCGTAACGTAAGGTGGTGAGTGACTGGGAGAAAGAATATAGCGATGTATAAATGTAGCGCTATCATTTTTTCTACTATATTATTTTTAAAAAGTTTCTATTACACCATCAAGATAATGTATAGTGCACAAACTTCACACAAAATAAAATAAAAATTGATGTAATATTACACACTAAGTGAGGAAAGGATACCATTTGTTATCTTATGCGACTTCTAGCAATAATATTACGTGCAACAGAATGAATCGACGACCAACAACTATGAAAACCAAACCAACTTAACTTTATTATAAAAACTAAATTTATGGTCTATTAAGCTACAAAAGGAAGTTTCTATGCCCATTTGGTCCAGGTTGCATTCCAAAATATCCACAGGTGCTACTAATGATTCTGCTTGAAAATAATGATAAGGTAAATGTTTAATAAATCCAAATTTCTAACAAATTATGCTTTAAAACTACAAGAACCAAACACTACTTTGGTACATGTTGCATTTCAACTATAAAAATTAATTCCTGCGATCAAATGCTGAAACAAGCATATTGCTGCACTTTCAACCTAAACACAAGCTACGTAAATATTGCCGCAACCTACTTTGATAAATGCCGTAGAATGTTAACATCTTGGCCATAACATGTGGATATGTTTCTCACAATGTAATACCTATTATCGTTGGATGTCGCAATTATGTATGTAAATGAGGCAACTAACATTCGCTTACAGTTCAGTTTTTTTTTTTTTTTTTTTATAGTGTGTAATATTTTCTGTACTTATACTTTTATAGCAACATATTCCCAAATAATATCGTTCAAGGAATGTGTGCATCATCATTGTACTTCGCAATGAGGCTTTCCCAGTTGCTCGCGGAATAGTGTTACGGCACTTTTCGAGTGAAGTTCATGAGGTATCTATATATTTTACAGCCTTAAGAGCAACATATATTAAACAGCATCACCAAACAAGTGTGTGCAACTGTTTTCAGACCAAAACGACAATTCCTTGATGAGTCCCAGTGTTGCGCTAGAGCGGAGGTATTTTTATAACAACATTAACTGTTTTGTTTTCTCTCTGGCAGTTATGGTTAGGTTGAAATATGGCCTGGACCAGCAGAAAAATTAGGTAAATTCTATTTGAATGTATTGTGTACAGCGTAAGCACCTGACATATCAATTCATTGTGGTGATTCTTATCCATCATTAACTTGAGGAAAATATTTTATTAGCATTAATATTTCATGTTCAGTAATGTAGTGATGTCGGGTAATATCTGGATTGGGATACCGCTGCAACCACTTACCGTCTCATGATGTAAACACTTCCAGGTGGAGATAATATGATGTCACTATGTTACTGAATGTGATGTATATGTTCTGTGTGCAGCTTTAAATGTCATTAATGGGGACTTCACAGAAAGTAGTCCATCACTAATTTGTCTCATATCGTGAAATAGTTAATTTTGCACCCGTAGTACAGGAATAAATTCATTAGCGGTGAGGTTTTGGTGTAGCCTATTTTAATTATATTATTGATTGTGCAAGTAATAATTTTCTTTAACTTTTTCAATTTGTAATTCTTTAATATTGTTATTAATATAATTACAATCAGTTACGTTCTATGGCCTAAAGTGTATTCACAAATCGATCAAAGTCAGAACACATCACACACGGAAACACAGTGATGTCATACTCTCTCTACCCGGAAGGCGGTTGTAGCAGTATCACGATCTAGATATTACACGAAACTCCTTGCCTGTATGCTTTTTGTTGTTAGATATAATGAAGAGAGATAATGTGAAAACAGTATACCAACATGTTAAGATATAAACATTTCGAAATACTTTTTAGTCTTACAGATGAATATCACATACAAATTTTCAAAAACAATGTTGATCATTTGTAGTGGCCACAGACCACTGTAACAGTTCATAAACAATTACCTAACGGCTGATTGCGGAGCAGCAAGCGTACGAAATCGCCAGGCATCGTACTCTAAGTAGAAATAGCAGTTGCATTCTACAGGGTTTCCTAGAATTATTTTTACAACTTTGAATAAATTATGTTTGGAATGAGATATCACAATGCAGGTTTTTGCACTTTGAAGAGTATCTCTCAAAGTTTTGTTTTTGTCTCTAGAACATTTCAATGTGTGCACCATTTGTTGCCCATACAATATCATAGCGATATTCAATTCTTGCCAAGTTCTTGGAGCATCCCGTTGATCAACTGTCGTAATTGCTGCAGAAATCCTCTGCCTGAGATTAGCCAAATTTCTAACCGGGGTTTGACACACGATGTCTTTTATGTATCCCCAAAGAAAGAAATCCAAGGGGGTTATGTCAGGTGAACGAGGCAGCCAGTCTTCCTATCCACCGACCAGGAAATTGTTTATCTAGAAAATCACGGACATCATGAGCCCAATGCCGGGCACCATCCTGCTGGAAGATGACTGAGCTTTTTCCTGCGGGGTGTACATTTTCAATAAATGTGATGTAACTACCTACTTGTCAGCAAACGGCACCTGAAATGAAACAGAAAAAAACTTTGACAGATACTCTGTAACATGCAAAAAAACTGCGTTGTGATATCTCGTTCCAAACATAATTTATTCAATGTTAAAGTTGTAAAGATAATTCTGGGACACCCTGTATATTCTCATGCTGTTGATCATTTCTGATTCATCCACCTTTAGGGGTGACATTTCTGTGGAATATGTTAATATAGTCTCTCCCAAACCCTAGCAATCCTTCTCACTGGTATATTTGTGGTAAACTAAAATCTGCTGATAGACAGAAATGATGATGTGATGATTATTTATGTTCTTAACTTATTTAAATTTGTGACATTATGGAAGAAGTTCTAGAATTTAAGTGTATTTATTTAAAAATTTATATATTTTTATGTGTCATACTAAATATTGATGAATTTTTTCATATTAACAGCTCATTGAAAGTAGCCACATCTTCAGCTGTCTCAGTAATAGTTTGTTATTTTATTGATACTGTCGATAGGAGGGGCAGTCAAGAAGTTCCCGGAATTTATTAACAAAAGAAAAGTACACATCTCCTTCAAAGAAGTCTCCTTCTGAACACACACACTTGCTCAACCGCAGCTGCCATTGCTGGAAACAACGATGAAAATCATGTTTTGGTATCTTTCGAAGTACATCCATCGCTTTGGTTTTGATGTCTTCTATGGTGGCAAAATTGCTACCTTTGGGGCCCATTTTCATCTTGGGAAAGTGTCAGATATCCGATGGTGTCCCAGCAAGGAGGATGGTCACTGCATCACGACAATGCTCCCTACCACACATCGATTGTTGTGCAGACATGGCATGCAGAAAAGAACATTCCAGTCTTCCTCCAGCCTCCCTACTCATTGGATTTAGCACCAACGGATTTCTGGCTCTTTCCCAAGATGAAAATGAGCCTCAAAGGTAACCATTTAAGACATCAAAACCAAAGTGACGGCTGTACTTCAGAAGATACCAAAACAGGATTTTCATAATTGTTTCCAGCAATGGCAGAAGTGGTGGAGCAAGTATGTATTCAGAAGGAGCCTTCTTTGAAGGAGATTAGGTAAATGTGTACTTATCTTTTTTAATAAAGAGTTACAATGAAATTCTGGGAACTTTTTGACTGCCCCTCGTATATATCTGTGTTTGTACTGGGTTTATTGTTAGATATGCAAAACTAGCCTTCTAATATAAGATATTACTGTTCATTTCAGAAAGTTGTCTCAGAAGATGCTGATGGTTTTTTGTCATGGCATATTTCAGATAGGTATGACCATTAGCTCCATTCTTAGTTTGTAAGAACAATTGTAATATTATTGTAATTGAGAAATTACTAAGCATCAGGTAGAATTGATGACAAAACTGCTTAATGTATGATCTGGTTTCATTGTATTATTATGTTGAATATCTTGGTAACTGACTAATCTGTTTAGTGTATGGCTGCTTGTTCCTAATTATATGAGGTGGTAACTGTGTAGAGTCACAGTTGGTTGATAGAATAACTAGTCACAGCGCTGTTGAGAGAGATATAAATAATTAAGCAATCACCAAGAAATATGGCATTGCTGTCATTATTCTAACGAATAATTTTGTTGATGGGTTATGGTCAAAATTTAGGGTTGTTTTACAGATGATATAATGAAATACAATAGGATTGGAACAGGGTGTGAGGAGTGCACCTGATACACAGGGGTTACTATATCAGCTTATCACCTTAACTCCAACCGTGTAGTCTGTGGCCAATGGATAATCAACTGCATGAACTGAAAATGCGCCACTTGTCTTGATATAAACCTCAAACAAGGAAAGGTTAGGTAAACATCATGAATTGAAGTCACTGCTATTGTTTCAAAGTCAAAATTCACTATATTCTTGCAAATAATTTACACATGGATTACAGTTGATGACTATCAGAAACTTCACCAAAATTAATGGTTGCAGATGATGAAATTCAACCAGACAGACTGAACCCTATATTGAAATTTGAAAGTCACGTTGTTGGTTACTAAGGTTCACTTTTCTATCAAAATCTGTGGTAAAGTATGGAGGCAGCAGAATAGCAAGGAATTTAAATCTTTTAACAATGAATTAACACCAATGAAGAGGTGACCAAAGGATTTGTCTATAAACAATTTTATAGTTAGAGGAAACTACAGAATCACTTGAATAGAAATCAGAATGATTCAGTTAGAAAAAAAGAGGGTCAGCAAAGGTGTTCAGATAGTTATGAATAATTATCTGAAAGAAGTTAATACGGACAAGGAACAGGCGAGAGCATTAAATAACTGGTTTTGTCTGATCTAGGAACTGACAGAAAGGGCAATCAGAACAAGAAGCTGGAATCATCAGACTATAGAATAAAACATAGCTTCCAAGAATGATGTTATTTTCGATGTATTACTAACAGGCAGTGATGACTTCTTACCATACCTGTTAAGATATTATATAGATTCAATCTGGACACATTTTTATGCCTCAAAAAATGGGAATAGTCCTCAGAAGTTAATAATCTGAGTCTCATTTAGAAGACAACTAGCGGCCCGGTACGTGCTTCGCTACGTATAAAGTGAAATAAAAAAAAATAAAATTAATTCCAACATCAAATTCATTTATTCAAACAAAAAATATTTTATTAATTGCTAGCTATTTCAAAACTTAATCCAAAACATTTGGATAAACAATATTTTTTGTTTTTCCATTTTGAGCATGAATAAACAAACGGCTGGGGGTACCGGACTCTGGAACAGGCAACGTAAAGTTGGCCATGTGAAAAACATGATTCCTCCAAATTCACACCA
Organism: Vandiemenella viatica; assembly: GCA_031002005.1. NCBI lineage: Eukaryota > Metazoa > Arthropoda > Insecta > Orthoptera > Morabidae > Vandiemenella > Vandiemenella viatica. Next base: position 17,314 of record JARYHS010005973.1, read on the forward strand.
CAAACGTGAAGTGTTTGCCCTTGGTCCTTGTTGATGGACATCGCAAATGATAAACGCACAGGATATTGTAATCGTTTGAACTTAATGGCATATCAGTTGGAATCATAGGGATACGCGGTATCAAACAAACTTTTCCTTTTGATTTACCAGTTAAGATCGTAGCTTCAATCAAATTTGGCAATAACTTTTCACTGCCAATCTGGTGCGATTACACAGTTTTGGTGGATTAATATTCGCAATAATATAATCAAAGAACCAACTTTCAGATTCAAGCAATGCGGTGGCATACCAGCCGGTTCCAATTAATTTAAAAATTCAGTTGGATAATTCATTGCCTCATCTTTATTCATAACACTGTCAATTGATTTCTATGTTGTGACTACACCTGGCAGTTTCGCTTGAATTTGAAAATTAATGGCATTGATATGAATGTTCTTCGATGCTAAAATGGCGCGTTCTCTCAACCAATCATGATTTCTGTAATTCTGAAGAATATTGGGAAAAACACATTCAATCAATTCATCTGTCGATTGCGCAATTGTACAAAAATTGTTCGGTACAGCGATCAATCCATTGGAACTGTCGATTTGTATTTTGCCATCACCAATTTCTAACAATTGTTTTGAAAACTCATGGACAGCTGGATCATTTTGTAGGTGAATACGCATATTAATGTTCAGTGTCAATTTTTGTACATATCTCCAAAGAACTGATGACTTCAAACAGGCATTATTTCATCAGCAGGAGTTGATCGAGGAATGACAGGCAATGTTTGACGAAAATCCCCTGACAGTAATATGAGAGCACCACCAAAAAGCTGTTGATTACCACGTAAATCTTTCATTGTTCGATTAAATGCTTCTAGTGATTTTTTATTCGCCATTGTACACTCATCCCATTAAATAATTGACGTTAATCGCAGAACTTTTGCCAAAGCAGAATTTCTCGAAATATTGCAAGTTGGAGTTTCAAACACCTGTACATTCAATGGCAATTTTAATGCAGAGTGTGCGGTCCGACCACCTTCTAATACTGTAGCAGCAAGATGCAAGTGCCAATGCAATTTTCTGTTCCGATCGAATAGTCCGCTAAAATCAATGATATAACGAACGTTTTACCTGTACCACCAGGTGCATTCAAGAAATATAATCCACCTGCATTATTGGAAACGGCTTGCATGATTGTATCATATACATGTTTTTGCTGAATAATCAAATTGGTTATATTCGATTGTACAAATAAACGCAAATCATTAAAATTGAATTCCTGCTCACGTTGCAATTCACGATCAAACAAATCATGCATCTCACGATTTGGTGCGGTCATACCCAATTGTACTAATGCTTTATTTGCAATCGTTAGACACATATCTTCAATTATTATCAAAGCTTCGTTGTACATTTCCAAGGTAGTCAACAAATCAGGATTTCTGGCATGATGACGCATACGAATTAAATATCTTCTGCCATATAATGTTTATATTTGTTCCATAATTCAAGTGGATTTGATGGCATACATGTTGATAATATAATGGCAAATAGCATTCGTATTTGTTGTGGATGAGCTGAAGTAGATGCATCATGAAGTGTTGAATACCAATGTGCATCATCCTCCAACAAATGCAAGAGTTGACATGCTTCACGAAATGTTTGACACAAATGACCGTTGACTGTTCTCAATTCTTGAAATGATTTTGGGCCATTGACGTTAACTAATAACAATCGCAAAAAAAACACTCAGCATTGTTTGGATGTACTGTATATATTCTCCCAATTGCATGTGTTTGGAAAATGCTGGATGCCCATCGACTGCTGTTCCTTGTTTTTTCGAAGACATATTCCATGTGTAATACTGAGGCACTTCAGAATATATCAAATTTATCGCAAATGTATCAGTTTCGCATAATTTGAAAAAAGCGGTCAACATAGTCGCTGGTGGTTGTGCTGCTCTTTCCAATACATTTGCGTCATTAAAATAAACACGTTGGCCATTCTCAAGATGAACAGCCAAGTGGAACAACCACAGGATGTCTTTCGTGCATTGGAAACGACATAATCCTCCAGAGAGCTTCATTACTACTAATATAGCGCCCCATTTGATACTGAGTAATTTCATCATTTCTGTTATCACCAGCAACACCAAAAACAGCCATATCGCTCCCGTTATTTACATACTTGCAAATATATTTATTGGATTAGACTGAATTACAATACTCCACATTTACATGAGCATTGAATATTTTCGATAATAATGGACAATACGGAACCACCCAACGATTATCAACTTCAACGTCCTGGTTACGCATTTTAATGGTTGCCGTTTTGCCATTATCATTAGGTGATCTACGTCGATACACGGATATCCGTTATTGCCCGTTATTGTGTCTGAAGTCAATTGCCTTGGGTATCGTTTCGAACACTTTAACATCAATCATACATGGCGAATATATATTTAGTTCACCGCACGGACCATGTATAATGTTTTAACGACAACGTGAAATTACTCAGGATCAACAGTTTGATCAGGAACTTCAGCTGATATTACGTTATCGATTTGATCCGGAGTTATTTTATGTACCAGCCAAATTAATGTATGTGCGTGCGGCAATACCCTTTTTTGCCATTCAATGGAGTACATATGGTACCGTACCTCTCCAAATACATATAATTTCACATTTAAATCCATAAGTGCTTTCAATTTTTTGCCGAAAAACACGTGCTGTATGTCATGATGATCAGTTGTTGAATGTCCTTCAAATAAATTGTTTTTTGATGTCATCCCACTGCGGGTTACATGTAAATGTAATGAACAGATCCGGTCGACCGTATTTTCGTACATAAGACATTGCGTCTTGTGCATATTCGTTCATATGCCGTGGGCTACCAATATACGAAGATGGCAATATAGTTAAACGTCCGATGTCATTAACATTAGCATCATTCGCTATCGCATCTTGCAAATGAATATATTCTTCGGATCTTAATTTTGCTTGGTTGAAACGAATAAAATTAAGACGTTCAGTTTCTATTTTGGCATACATATCAACGATGATATAGTTTACCACATCTCAAGATATAATTTTGTTCTTGTGGACGAACCATCAATCGATACGAATAAAAATTCATGGCACTAACTTTTTTCTGTACATGTAGACCTGAAAATAAGTGCAAAATGTGACTTTAGAAAATTATACAAATGAAATGTCAACACACTGAAAATAGGTCAATTATTTACCTGTTCGTGGATCAATCATTGGTATATTGATATGGTAGCCATCGTCACCTTTCCAATGCAATATTGGGTATTGTAATGCATCGTAACTACGATGAAGTTCCGAAACACGTTGCAATTGCTCATTTCTGCGATGAAGTACAATATCACGGGATTGAAACTGATCACCAAGAATTACAATTGCAACCTCATCAATTGTCGGTGCATTGAATCGCCTTGCATGCTCTCCAAAAGGTGTTCTATCAGCCCTTATTACGATTTTGTGATTATCAGATGGCATACGATCGAGAGCAATTTTGAACAATTGAACTAATGCGTTATGCTGATGGAAAAGCCTTTGTAGCTCACGAATAATTTCTCGTCTTGTATTCGAAACAATTGCACAACGTTGATCCAATTCACGATTTTCATCACCAATAAAATAAATTTGCAAAAATTGATGATCAGCGTCGGGGTATGGCAATAACGAACCAGCTTGATGATAAATCTGGCCCTGAATCTGTAACATGTATGCAATTTTAGGTAGATGTTGGATCAGAATTTTTAAAACTATCGAATACTTTATGATTCAGATTGATATAAACATGGGACAATCCTGTTGAAGTATTTACCTTAAACGTCGGCATAAAATTATCTCTAATAATTTTAGTAGCACCAAAAGAAGTCATTTGAAATGCCGAATTGTATTGTTGAATATGACTCAAAAAGTGCTTCGACGTTTGAGATGTCCCAAAAATAAATGAATACAATGGTTCGGGTGGAGTTTCTAATGCTGGCAATCTCACTTTGCCATTAGCACAACACATGCCGGGCGTTTCACCTGGAAAGTTAGCCGCATCACAATGTGGACATATTGCGTCCATCATTCCAATGTATCCGTACATACTATAATCAATCTGACTGTTGTAATTAAAAGCAGCACGCATCATTTCAGCCAAAACAGCACGACGTATTCGTGATCGCCGTGCAAGATTCAGTACAGGTACAGGGTCAACAGATCTATTTCGTGCATTACGTTCACGCTGCGATGCATTAGCTTGTGCGCGTTCATCTGCAGTCTGTGATCGTCTTAGTAATGCCACATCATTTGCATTACGCGTTCGCCGACCTATATTTGCTCTTCTGGCTCGTGGCATTTTTCCTTCATATAAAAAAGAATAAATCAAATTAAAAACAAATTGCTACATTAATAGTGGTGTATCAGTATTTATACATGTGCGTATATGTGTGTATGGAAATATATATGACTGCATACGTCAATGTATATAAAAATGTCATTAAATAATTCATTTTTAAATCGACGTGCTTCCATCTGTTACAAAAGAATAAAACACCCGTATGCACACAATATGTTTACATACATGTAATTCAATTCAACAGTTCAAAACTTACCGTTTGTGTAAATGCGTTTGACAATTTAATTCAAATAAAGCCTGTAAACGATATGAAACACCGACGGCTCGCTAAAAAACTGAGAAAAGTACACCACACATATACATAGTACATTTGAACAATTCAAGACTCACCGTTTGTATGAATGCACTCAACAATATGTTTAAAAATATAAACACAAAGCAATAATTATCGCTGACAATTTGCTTTAATCGAAGCACGTCCAAAATGAAATGACCGCATGAATGACATAACAACATGCTTGCCTGTCAACACTGAAAAAAGTTTCAATTTGACAGCAAAATCCCCATTAACAAAATGATCCGCCATTTATTGAATTCATTTGTTACAAAAAATGTGATAAATGAAGAACCGCTCGACCGATTTTGTGCAAACTTCACATAAACCATCTACTAAATAGTCCGAACAAAGCCTAAACATTTGGTTTGGATAGGTGAGCCCGTTCTTGAGTTATAAAATTACAACGAAAAGTGGCATTGATTTTTATATATATAGATGTGCAAGCTTTTTTAGATGAAATGGATAAGGGACTTTAAATTTACAGTGTGGCTCTAGATCTGTCAAAATGATCTTCCAGAAGATGGTATAGAATGGTGGTTGAAAAGGTTAAGGATCATTTGGGTGAATCAGCAGTGATTTTTGTTATTGGAGGAATTCTTAATAGGAAGGAAATACAATGAAGCAAATTCCAGCAATATGTTCATATTTTTACAGATAAATTAAAACTTTGTGTCCCAAACTTAGCCATTGATAGAACTGTTATGAATGGAAATTATTGTAGTTTGCATTTGCAGTCTGTTGACTGAAAGTTCATCACTTTGTGATAACATGTCTGTTTCCCCCCTTGGTGTTCCAAGAGATGCATTTATAATTGATGCTTTTCATTCACCTATAAGCTATCTCAAATTTTTAGATCCTATCATCCACCATAGCTTTTTCTAGTCCATTCTCTTGTATGACCTCACCAAAATATCTGAATTTCTTTACCCTTCCAATCTCTGTCCCAGGGAAGATTGGTCAGTATTTGTCATGAGTTTTTTAATGCTCTTTTTTAGATCCTAAGCTTGTAACGACAGTGATTCTTTCTGGAAGTTTTATCTTTGTGGCTGCTTCCTCTATATTTAATGTCAATGCTGAAAAGTCATTTTCAAAAACTAAGCAGTCGACTTTATTCCTCCCGATTTTTAATTTATGTGAAATATTCCTATTCAAATTTTTATTATATTTCATTACTTTTACAATATATTCAGAGATTGTACTTTCCTGCAATTATTGATTGTCTGTTTCTCCTCCATCATCATCATCACAGTTCCTACCGTGTGTGTGATTGGTAGACCTTGTTATGTATTTCAGTGATTCTGTTGTTATATTTCTCACCTGTAGACATGATGAAGTATTATACTATAATATGGTAAAATGTGTTTATGTTTATTTTTTCATGGTATCCCTCATTCCTTTCCTTCTTCTGCATTGAGTGATAGATTTACTTCGCCTATCCTTCCTTTTATTTGTGTGTTTGTTAGCGTGTCCACATGTGCGAGTATGCCTGTGTGTGTGTGTGTGTGAGAGAGAGAGATATTTGGAACTTTATGTTAAATATTTATTCTTCCACATCTGATACTTATTTTTTAACATACTACATCTTCTGTCAGTTCTCTACTACTTTGATTCTTTTTCTTCACTTTTTTGGTAGTTTAAAGTATAACAAATGCATTTTTATCGAGATTTCTCAAATTAGGCACCAAAAAATTCAATCTATTCCTCAAGGGGTAACATTATCTTCACTAAACTTGCTCATTTATTTCTTAAAGCACATATTGAATCTAAAACACTATGACTACTACTGCTACTTGTTCTGTATGCTGAACATTACCAAGCATAGTCAGCATTAATGGACGCCACTAGTTTTTAATAATGCATCCTATAATGTATTATCCCTGGGATTACTTATAAATATAATGTTTACAGTATGGATGATACAACTTGGACGCTCATCTAGTTCAGCCACTGTGACTCAGCACAGTGGCAGCACTTGGTTTTATGTCTGTTCAAATCGATTCTCCCCATCTCTACTGGAACCTTCTTCATAGTATCTGAACTAACTTATTCAACACTCTTTGCTGCATGCATTTTTATTGTTATTTAGCACACTTCTCATTCATCCCTAATCATTATAGTCATCAGGAATATTGTATATTTGTAATAAATAATTATTGTTTATCATTAATCAAACTTCAGATGAGTACTGATGTTGCACATCATATGAAACTATTGCTTCCAACGAATTTGTAAATAATAATTTTGGTCTTTTCACTGGAAACTTTTTCATATGGTGAACATTATTAAGAAGGTCTTGTATCTGAAAATGA
>JARYHS010005975.1:0-24330 GCA_031002005.1 Vandiemenella viatica
TGAATGCTCAGGTCTGACACCAGCCGCCTAGACGGCAGAGAGGGTCCTAGCGCTACTACAAGAATAAGACGTACTGTGATGTACTGTGAGTTTATTCGTAGAAGCTACTAGTAAGTTACGCCCGGAAGGTACGGTACACACCGCGACAGGAACTACTGCTGTTTTCTGACTATCGGAAGTATCGGCAGGATAGCGGCGTAGCGCGGGGTCGGTGGCCGTGCCCGAGGCGAATGTGTCGGTCTCGAATCACAAGTTCAAGTCACTAGCAACTGGCGATTAGCTATTAAGAAACCTCGCTGCCCTCATTCCCCTGCAGCGTTGCTTGCGTGCGTCGCGCCGCTAAGTCAGCGATCCTCCTCAGCAATTCTAGCGACCTGGTTTCCCAAGCCGCGTCGTGATGCAAGCCCGCATCAGCCAACGCCTTATGCCATATTTCAGTTGAATTAATAATTTATTTATTATTCATTTACGCCCCTGATAGAGCAATTCATTTAAAAGAGCGAGTGAGCAGTCGCTCACTAAAAAGTGAACGGTAGTTCTTCTAGGTGAATCAGTTGATTCCGAAGTATCATGAAGAGCTTGCTCACGTGGGTTTTGTGGACTGGAGAGCTAAAAAGAAAAAAAGTCTACTATTTCTATCGAAGTTGACTTAAGGGGGTATTTCCAACTTAAAGTGGGGGTATAACCGGATTGTGAGGGGTGAGACCTAGTCAAAAGTACAAAGAAACCAACAGAAATATTTTGTGGTTTGGCATGATTATCGTATTGTTTGGCATTTCTTGGGAAATATTAGGAATTTGTTTTTCCAATGCTGCTCCAGATTCATTAAATGTTCTGAAATAGTTACTGGAATTATTAGATGTATGAGGGTTGAATGATAAATAATGCTTCTAAGGTAAAGCCTCTCGGGACTGAATGGGAATATTTTAATAAATCAAACACAGAAATAATCCTTAGAATGTCTTCTTCAATTACCAATATTCACTTTTCCACATAATCACCCGACAATAGAACACATTTCTTCCAACGATGAACCAGTTTTCTGAAGCCGTCATGGAAGAAGTGTAACTCTATTTCCACAACCACAGTCTCACAGTTCTCTCAACGTATTTATCAGAAACATAATGATTTCCCCGCAGATCTTCTTTCATTATCGGGAACAGATGGAAGTCAGACGGTGCCAAATCTGGACTGTATGGAGGATGCCGTACGGTGGTGAGATTCAGTCTCTGCAGTTCTGCTGTGGTAGCATGTGAAGTGTATGGTCTGGCATTGTCATGCTGCAGGAAAACATTTCCCTTTTCCTTTCGGACCCTTGTTAGCGGTCATTTCAAAGTTTGCAGAGTTGTGATGTATCACTCTGAATTTATTGTCTCACATTCAAGGACATCAACATGGATAACACCATCTGCGTCCCAGAACACTGTTGCCATGATTTTTCCAGCTGAAGGCTGTGTTTTGAATTTATTTTTCTGGGGCTGGTCTTTGTGTCGATATTCCATAGACTGGCGTTTCGTCTCCTGGTCGTAATGGTGTACCCATGTTTCGTCTCCTTTCAGAATTGAATGGAGAAAGGCATCACCTTCATTCTTGCAACGCGAGAGGAGTTCCTTGCAAATATCAACTCTGCTCGCTTTCATTTCAGGCGTCAGCATCTGAGGTACCCATCGTGCACAGATCTTCCGATAGTCAAGAAAAGCTATAATGTGACCCACACATTCTTGTGAAATGCCTATTATGCTTGCAATTTCCCTCTGAGTGATACGAAGATCGTCCTGAATCAGTCTGTCAACCTTTTGCTTGTGAAACTCCGTAGTTGGTGTCACAGAACGTCTAACTCTTTGTTTGTCACGCAAGTCATATGTTCCCATCTCAACATCTTTAAACTTACTCACCCAGTGATACACAGTACTCACATCGACACAATCACCCATTAGTGCGTCAAGCTTTCTTATATTTAATTCTTGGTGAAATTATCCAATGCCATATTGTTGTTAGTTCTTGACGTTTTTAATTTTATATTGCTCGGGCTTTACGTCTAGTCGATAGCAAGGTCATTAGAGGAGGGGTGGGATTGAGGCAAGGAACGGGAAGGAATTCGACCATGGCATTTTAAAGCAATCATCCCGGCATTTGCCTGGAGTGATTTGTGAAAATATAAAAAAAAACAAATCTGGATGCCCCGACAGGGATTCGAACCCATGTTCTCCAGAATGTGAGGCAAGAACGTTAACCATTCACCCACCACGCTTGGTGTTTTTTTTTTTTTTTTTTTTTTTTTTTTTTTTTTTTTTTTTTAACCTCAACCAAACAAAAACTGAATGCTGTGAATTTAACCTTGTAATAAATACGCTACGTGAAGCCAGTACATAATTTAAAACGGAATGACTTTGCAACACAATGATAACCAAAACTGCCTCAGAGTGGCTCTTAAAAGAGATCTCACTTCCAAAAACCATTGCCGCAGTGTCAAGTAACTGCAGCAAATGTCAATAACTTCAGCAAATTGACGGGAACAAGATGGGGTATCAGTCTTCTCCTCACTTCTTGCTAGTCCGCAGCGGTGTGTGCCTGTCCTGTATGGCATAAACAAAGACACTCGAAGGGAGTTGATGCTGCGTTCTACAGAACATGGCAACACATAAAAAGGATGCCTGATAGACATCTGTCGAAATGGTGGAATATTGTCTTGCACTGCATTCACAGATATAAAACAGAAAGTAGCTACTAACTCTGGAAGGATCAAAGTGGAATTTTCTCGTACCTCAAAGCTCCTGCATGGACCACAATGCTGGGAGAGAATGTGTGCCTCTAAAAACAGTGTGTGAAAACACAAACTGTATCAAGCCGAAAGAAGGTTTGTCTTCTGAATAGCCATGGCACCTACAGAAATCATTATGTAAACATCAAGAAGCCACTAACAACTAAAGACACACTTGCTTCATGGTGGTTACCTTTCTCCTTATAGCTTTACACATCATCAATACTAAGATCTTCAGAGCTATGAAATGACTGGGGCCAATGAATGGGATTGAATTAGCCAGTGCCCTTTTGAGGGAACCGTCCAGGCATTAGCTTGGAGCGATTTCAGGAAACCACGGAAAACAAAAGCTGGATGACCGGATGGGAATTCGAACCTGGGTGAACATACAGACACAATGTGTCCCTGTAGTGAGGCCCAACTTATGGCTTATTTGCGGTTATGTTAACAACTTGTAATAAACTTATTCCAATCATGCCCCCAACCAAAGCTTCATGGTGAAGAAATGAGGATTTTTATTTTAAGCTGTATAAAACTTGAAAATTTATCTGTTTAAGTTATCATATTATATTTTGCAAGACATACAAAAGATTAAGACAGATCGGCATTTCATAAGCTTATACAATCTTATATATCTAGATTTAGGGTTTGTATCCAATCAACTACAATGATCGACGCATTGTGTACTTCCACTATTGTTCCTTTATAAGCTCGAAGAGGAGAGTCATAAACAATGTGGTGGACAATTTACAGTGATAGTGCTGCATTCCTGTCCTCGCTTACTACACTGACCATCAATAGGAAGTTGTTATAAGCCAACTAGTTGAATACTGTAGAATTATTTTATCAAAAAATCAACACTGTCAATGCAAAATGAGAGTAAAAAATAAAATGAAAAAGAGATAGCAATATTGTGTACTGTTCTAGGTTTACTTTCAGCGTTTCTAACCCAGCTCCATAATAAGTTTTACTTTAGAATTCAAGGCATCCCAGTGTACCCTAATACTAACTTAAAACAGGTATCACTAACAGTGAAACAAGTATTTAATTCAGGCATTACATATTTTCATAGCAGTTTCAGTGTAGTATAATTTTATCTGAAAGTGAAATGACATTTCTTATTTCTTCATTATATTTATAATAAATTAGTCACTTAAGAGAAATGTAAAGGCCGGACTGAACCCCCTGTGCCGAACCTTACGTTGTCAAGAGGCCTGAGTGAATGGGGGGTGAATTTGTGGGCTTGTGGTGGAAGCAGACTTTAGGGTGGAAGTTTACTGACCTTCGAGACATTTACCAAGTCTTCTATTCCTCTTGCGCTGTCTTCACTCTTGAAGATGTCTTCCGCCTTCTGATGATGTAAGCAAAGACTTGTGGGGTATAGCAAGATGTTAATTGATGTTAATTGTCAGGAATCATGACACCACTCCATTAGTTACCGTTGGAGAACCGATTAGGCAGGAAAGGCCAGGGAAAAACTATAACCTAGCTGAGAATCTACCTAATAAATAATGTAGGCGACTATCGTATCTAGAGTCCCTTTTATTAACCACTGAAGACTGTATGAATACAGTTGAGAACGCGATCTGTGAGGATAACTCCCAATAGCCTCTATAATAAGCCGCATCTCGGCTGCGCAAACTAACTGTTAGAGAATGTTAACTTCTTGACTGAATGGCGAATTGACACGATGGATGCATGGTGGCGAGGCAAGCCAACAAGACACGGTTTAGCTAAGAATTAGCCCATATTGACTGGTTGGTGATGATCGACTTTGGAATCGCTTTAGTAAGTCAGAAACATGTACTTTCCAATTTAAATTATGATCAACATACAAACCTAGAAATTTCACACTATCTACCACTTGAATGGACTGGCCTGCAAATTTTATGTCTATGTCAGGTGTTAATCTGTGTGATGTACTGAATTGCATATACTGAGTTTTATCAAAGTTTAAAGACAAGCCAATAGCTGTAAACCATTTATTAATCAGTTCAAAGACATAATTTGAAATATATTCTGTATATAAATCTGGAGTGTTTTTAATTCCTATGTTTGTGTCATCTGCAAATTGGACAAATTTTGAGTTTTTAGATGAAACGCAGGGTAGATCATTTATATATGATAAAAACAATAGTGGCCCCAATATAGAACCCTGAGGTACTCCACATCTGATTAATTTCCACTCAGAAAACAGTGGACCTCTTAAGGCAAATTTAAATTCTCCATTGACACTTTCTGTTTTCCAATTAGAAGGTAAGAACTAAGCCATTTATTAACAATGCCATCTATACCATAATACTTAAGTTTCTGTATCAGAATTTTATGATCTACACAGTCAAATGTTTTAGATAAGTCACAAAAAATTCCCACAGGAATTAATTTATCATTTATTCCTTCTAAAATATTGTCAGTGAATGCAAATATAGCTTGTTCTGTTGAATGACCCTTTTGAAAACCAAATTGTGATTTAGTTAGAATATTATTATTTTTTAGATGTTCATAAACTCTATTGTACATTGCTTTCTCAAAAACTTTGGAGAAGGCTGTTAGTAAAGAAATTGGTCGGTAATTCGATACGGCTGCCTTATCTCCCTTTTTATAGAGTGGCTTAACTACAGCATACTTAAGCCTTTCTGGAAAAGTACCCTCAAGTAAAGATATATTAAATAGATAACTTAGTATATTACTTAATTCTGTGGAGCACAATTTAATTAATCTGCTGGAAATCCCATCGTAACCACTTGAGTATTTGCTCTTAAGGGATTTGATAATTTTTCTTACTTCTTCAGGAGTAGCTAATTTTATAGACATAGAGTTAAATTTTTCTTGGAAGCCTTTTTTGACAAAATCCATACTGTACTGTGTGACACTGAGCTATTAGCAGTCAACTTATCAGCAACAGATAAAAAATGTTTATTAAAATTATCAGCAATTGAGAAATTAGATTCTACTGAATTTTCTTTGTCAAAAATATCATTACTTGTTTGATTACTCTTTCCTGTTTCCTTTTTTACAATGTCCCATATTGTTTTAATTTTATTTTCGGAATCATGAATTTTATGTTTGTAGTACATACTTTTAGATTCTTTAATAACCTTTTTCAGTATTTTGCAGTACTGTTTGTAATGTGTTTTAACATTAGCATTCTCACTGTTCCTAGACGCAATATACAACTTCCTTTTATTAACGCATGATGTTCTAATGCAATAGTTATCCAAGGCATTTGTTCTTTTTGAGAAGCACGACACTTTTTCAAGGGGAAGCAACTTTCAAAGAAATTTAAGACAATGTTACTAAAAATGTTGTATTTTTCATCCATACCTTGAGCACTGTATACCTGTTCCCAGTTTGTGGTATTCAGGCACTTTCTAAAACAAGTAACTGACTCATCATTTATTACACGCTGAAGTTTAAAGACATTACTCTTAGTGCTAGTTCCTATTGAAGTGTTTATGGTTAATAACTGGGCATCGTGATCCGAAAGTCCATTGATGGATGGCTTGATGGTATAACTGAATTTTGAGGTATCTAGGAAAACATTGTCTATAGCTGAGTGACTATTATTCATTATTCTAGTTGGAAAATTAACTACCTGAGTTAAAAATTGAATGAACTGACTAATGATTCTAACATGACTTTACAGGGTAAGTTATTTAGAAAATCTACATTAAAATCACCACATACGACTATGTTGACTTCTTTTCTGCTTAAAAATGTTAATAAGAGTTCAAACTGGTACATTAAAACAGAAAAGTTTCCCGATGGTGCTCTATATACTGTTACTATTATGAAAATTTCACTAATTCTTAGTTATCAAATTTAGTTAGCCATTGCTGCCAAAGCTATCTAGAAACTGGAAACCAAACAAGCTTTGTATTATTAAAGTTCACTTAATAATTACAACACCACCTGATCAGACAGCTGCACAAATGGCAGCTGGAGGATCTAACATAAACTTCTGAACAGAACCAAGCAGACATAAATCCAGTTTCAGTGCCAAAATTCTGTGTATTATAATTAATTGAAATCGAACAACAAAATAACTGCAGTATTAATAAGAAATAATTAAGCATCATCTTACATACTTTGTATAATCCTGCCGGAGTTTTTATGAAAATAGAGTTTCCTCAAATCTTCAAATATTTTAGAGCAATATGTACAAACCTATAAGTCACCTGAAACAGCTGAGGTGTGAGTGAACACATCTTTTGTTAGAAAGACCAAGATGAAAAAGTGTCTGCACAGAATGCACAAGCAAGTCCAATTAATGATGGTTCTTGAAATATACTGTTATTGCTCTCCAGAAAATTGTGAACACACAACTTCAATACATTTGAGAAAACCAGCCCACAGTGTTGACAAATATGTAATGGCGAATTTATACAGAGGTCATGACTAAAGTCATGACTAATTAGCAAGCTCCTTGAGGAGAAATATTGAAGACATGTGACACATATATAATGCAATGGCCTCACCACTGACATGATGCTTTCACTTGTTATACTGATATTACTCACAACAGATATGACCAAAAAGGTAATGATAACTCATAACTTCACCAATCTGAAAACATGCTAGCTCCATCAGAAATTTTGTTTCCTTGCAGCTTAACTCCTTGTCTGTAAAGAAATAGAGAAGAAATTTCAGTTCCTCTACTATAAACCACACAAAGACAATTATATGAAGACATGATAATATGGCATGTTTGCTATGTAAAAAACAATAAAGGCATTAAAATTCTATGATTAGTACAGAAATTCATAAAGCTATTTTATTTAAAACTTACCATATTGTGATAACTATGCTATTCTCTAGAATAATACTGTATTATACATCTGCTATATTGTTGGTTGGGGTAATTCCGGACGGTTTTGACAGTTTCGATCATTTTTTCAGTGTTTAATTGGTTTTAGTCCTCATAAATTTGTTAAATTCACAATCAATGAGTATGATCAGATTCCTTATTTGGTAATGAATTTAATCATGTCAATTTTGGGGCTAAAAAAATTATTTTACTGCTGGTAAGTTAGGTTCCGGAATTACCCCATCTTGTCCGGAATTACCCACTGTCAGTGGGGTTATTTCGGACACAGATCATAGGTCAAAGCAATGTCCATCCAATAATATTTAGGAAGTATATATGTTAAACCTTCATTGGAATGAAGGTGAAGTGTTAGCCTCCAGACAATCTATAGAAAATTGTAGATTTTGGAAAATTATAAAAGTTGCAGCTCCTTTGACTGTCATATTTTTATTTTCTACATCCCTAACAGCATTAGCCAAGTCATCAGCTGAATAGGAGGGGCCAACCTTTTTTTAACGTAAGTTCTTGGCATTTTATACCTAAAAAAGACCAAAATGTGAATTAATAATGAAACCTGGATAGGAAACCTTATCGTCCGGAATTACCCCGCTACTCGTTTGTGGTGGGGTAATTCCGGACTAACCTCAAAATAGATGCAGGTACACCTGTAATTTTCCAAAACACATAAAATCAATCATTCATAATCTTGAAAAGTTGATAAAACACTATATGGTTCAATAAAATATTGTTTTCACTTACCTGCGGGGCTCTAAAGAGGAGTAGTTGGTTTGAAAAACGGATGTTTATGAATGTTCTCCTGAGTCCGCCCTTATCACAACAATGACGTACATCTGTCATCATTATGGAAGTCTCAAATGTAATACCATGTATCACATCTATGAGAAACAACTATTAAATAGTACTCATTATAAAACAATGAGTCGTGACATAAGAGTCATCTCCAACTGCCAACTGAGCAATGGGGAGCGCAGTGTCAACGCACTGATCCAAGTTCGATTTTCAGTTAGTTACAATCAGCAACCAGTCAATGATTTGTTTATCTCATGAGGATAAGGGAACTTGGTTGCTTGTAAGAAATACTAATACACCTGCTAAGACTACAAATAGCATTCAAATTAAGAGACCAAGTCTTTAGTCTAACATATAATTCAGTAGAGAAGTATAGTGTGGTAGCCACTTTACAATGAACAAATTACATGATGAATGAATTAACAAAGGTAATAGCTAGCTAGAATTAAGTTATTACAGAAAAAATTTGGTAATTAATATCATTTAGAATATACAATGAGAAACACAGGGAGAAAACTTAGACAAGTAGTGAAATGTGTTTGTATGTATGATACTTGTATCGGATGATGAATAAGTCGAGGCAAAAATTGATCTCAGCATTCATAATGAAGCATGTGTCCGAGCTGATTTGCTAGCTGAGCTGACAGACTGATCACTTGGAGGGTACAAATGGACTCACTGCAACAGCTCAGAAGGTATTCTCACACGGCTGCCAAATGGACATTGCACATTGTAGGCGAAATTGCTATTCAGGAGGAAAATCATGAAGACCAAACTTTCTCAATTCTGATGGAAATAAATACAGAGTTCTACCTCTGCTTTGCAACAACACACCCAATTGCCTGAACGACCTTTTTTTTTAAATTAAATGAGTGTATACAAAATGATATTTCTTCCATTCTTGGTGAGAACAATACTGCCACCCCCTCCCCCAAATTTTGCCATAAAAGATTGAGAAATAAGCATATTTATTAAATTGTTTGAATAATAACTTAAGGCATCTATATTATTTTCCAAATTTGTTCAACACCTTTTCAATAAATTCAGTGTCCTTCTCTACCCATTTCCTATGAACACTGAGCATGCACAGGACCGTTCAGCCTCGCGTTTCCATAATTGACCAATTCGAAGTATTGACCACCTACTAGACGTTGTCTAGTCTCGCTCGATTTGTCATTACTGACAAGACCTCTGCCGGCCAATAGCCAGAAATACTGTGCAGAAGGCCGAACCTGGACTTAAGCTCGAGTCTGATAGTAGGCTCGGTCTGTTAATAGCGTTCTGCAACATAGTTTTAAAATCACGAACTGCACCACAAGTCTTAAAATCACCAAATCGAAAAATGAAGTAACTAAAAACTTAAATAGTGGAGAGTATGTCATCTTTTCGTCTTATTTTCTACATGTAGTTGTATCATTTTATACGATTGTATACATTTATTTTCGGAAAATTCGTATATTGAAAGACCAGACACAACTGTACTTTGTGAACAAGAAAATTCAGCTGACTGCACCGCATTTCAATATTTTTGTGGCAATGTTCCAGCATTTTCATAAAAAGTTTAACAATATTTCTCCTGAACATATGAATGATCTTTTAGTTACTAACAATCACATATTGGAATGATATTATTTATGTTATTAACAGAAGACACATCCTCTGTATAAATCATAATGCACTAAATATGGATTTGGGGTATAGTTCATATGTGTCAGTAGCTACAAATAACTTATTCATTTTATAATTTTCGTTAGACTGTGTTCTAATCTCATTGTTTGCAATACTTCCATTACACATGTTTACCAAACACATGTCTACGGCGTTTCAATTGATAAAACATACATAAACGTTGGTAGTAATTATTGATGTACTGTAGATTCGACAATGCCTATGGCCTACAATCATTTCCATTTTTCAATGGTGTTGCGCGGCACTGACGAGGAAGGCAATATGCGCTATTCCTGCACTGCCTAGGTTCCATTTGCCGATAGAGCCTCCGTTAGACCGGCGAGCCAGGGGAAGCTCCAGTGGTCACAGCTCGTCCAAGTAGTGGGGACCAGTCACAGGAATAAACAAGCGAGTTCGAGCGTGAGTAGAGGGACATTTGCACGACACTGTAAGGTACTAAATGACTTTCGAAAGGTACATGTTGTCGCTGGAATAGCTAGGCCAATCTAGATTGCCTCGCATACTGCTGAATAAAACTGATTGGCCTGAGGAATCAGACTGAGCTTGGTGGTTGTGCGGTAACGCTCTGGCCTCGCATTCGAGAGGACGCGGGTTCAAATACCCGTCCGGGCATCCAAACTTGAGTTTCCCATGGTTTACCCAAATCACCCCAGTCGAATGCTGGAATGCTTGCTTTAAAAAGTCATGCCTGAATTCCTTCCGTTCCTTGTCCCAGTCCCCTTCCGCCTCTAATGACGTCGACAAGACGTAAAGCCACAAAAAAAAAAAAAAAAAAAAAAAAAAAAAGAATTGAGCAATCAAATCTGCGTATTCAATAAGGGGTTCATTTCAGGCCGCATCACTCACTTAATCTGTGGAACACATCGTACCATGTGGTAGCCTCGGTAGTAAAATTCTGTAGAAAACATAAGGTTCTGTACAGCAATTTTTTTTCTCACGGCTTATGGCTTTTATGAGGTAGTGGTTATTGTGACTGATGACAAGGAACGGGAAAAAATTCGGCTAAGGCCTTATTTTGAAGGAAGCATTGAAGTGATTTGGGGAAACCATGGAAAACCCAAATCTGGATGTCCGGACGGGGATTCGAACCAGCGTCTTCCCGAATGCGAGGCCAAAGCGTTAACCCTCCTCCACCACGCTCAGTACCTAAGGAGTAGTCTTCTGCTTGCTAATCATGTGATGACGCGCGCGCGATTGCATTAATCCCCTTCCGCCCCCCCCCCCACCCCAAAACAAAAAAATCGCATGTCCCGCCAGACACCTAGGAATGACTTCCAGAGACGCCAATTTAATCCCGCGTGATTTGAATTTGACAATAATGTAATTGATATGTCATTAATGCCTAATTTTATACAGCTACCTATAATTATAAAGATGCACTGTTATAAATGATATATTATTACTTTATCAGTTAATAAATAGTAAGTATTATATGCAATGTGTAACATACAAAATGTGGAGATGCAGATGCACCTCCCTTAAAGTATTCCTGCGGGTGCCAATGTAATCATAATTGTTAGTTGGAGGGAAACATATCCAGTATTTTAGTGAGATAGACATCCTTTCATTCCGACTGCAAATCACAAATACAATCATTCGTTACAAAAAAGCATAGTAATGATTCCATAAACAATCTTCTGGTAGTCCTGTTTCCACTTCCACCTGTTTTTCACGCAATAACTCTTTTACTGTGTTAGTCAAATAGTAAAATAAAAATAAAAAAATAAAAATCAGTTTTTCAATTTCCTTAATTTTATGCTGCTTTCTATCAGTCAGTTGACCAAAACACATCTAATTAATTTGTTGTACGCTGCCAGAACTTAAAGTCACCAACTTTAACTAAAATAAGAGGGCAACAACCGGACGAATACAAATTGTTGTCAACAGCTTTGGTAATTTGCATCATATCGCTAGTCAGATAATCATAAATCAATCTTTACAAAACAACATCATAGAAATCACGATACAATATGTCAAGCTAAATGGTATTTACGCCTGTCACCTTAGAATGAATGGTGACTAATAGTTGAAACAGAAAATGCCTTTGTTTTCTGAAGCATAATGTAAGGATTTCAACACCGAAGCGTTTAGTGGGAAACTACTATTTCAAAAGTAATAAAATTCCACATGATAAAATTCTTCCAAATTACATTGATACAATTTGTAAAAGGAGTTTGGTCATACATTTTAACTGCAAAAACAATACATATTTGAAATTAAGCCGAACAGTTTGTGACTCAAATGGAAAACATAATTATAGACTAAATAACATTTGCTAACAAAGGAAGTTTAAGATTTAGCATAAGAACGCACTTTTTAAAGTGATCACTGGGCGAATTAACGATCTTTTACCCCCATGTTGTAATAAGTAATCTACGTAATGAACGGCTCCACAAACATTACAAAGATGGAAATGTACCTCCTGTTTACTGTCAAAAACTAAATTTAGTAAATTTTACGTCACGATACATGACGTCAATAATATTCGTTGCGGTGATTGTTTCAATGCGTGGTTGGTGGAAGCTAGTATTACATAGCCGCAAAATTAGCCGAGATTGTGGTTAGGCTGAAATGCGGTCTGGACCAAAATGACAACTGAAACTTCTTATTACAACCTCATGCACAGGAAATTTACTTGTTATTAGTAATTAATAAGCTGCTCTCATGAGATCCATGCTACTGACGAGTATCTGCATACCAGGAGTAGCTTACAAGACGTCACAGTGGCTTAGTGCTTATGAAAGTTGCTTAAATAGCTGATAACTACATCCCTCGTGCCTTTTTCAGTTTTCACTCTGGTCCAGGCTGAAATTCAACCAAACCACAATCTCCACTAATATTGCCGCTACAAAATCAAAGCCTCAATCTTACGCGCATTAGTATAACCATTTTATTTTAAGTTAGTGACGTCGTGTATCGCGACGTAAAGGTGAACATGCATAAGTATAATACCAAGAAAAAACTTTCTAACCTTACGGAAATATCTCTACACCCTACATCTGTTTATACATATATATGCGTATTTAAAATCAAGCAACATCAACCATATAAACCACAAACGTTCTGGATTAATCAAATAACAATGCGTGTTGTAGATACACAATAATAAGCAACGCATGTACTCTATGCCTACGTTAATATATGAAAAATAGAAACCTACCTCTTGTTTAACATATGCAGCACTTATTGCATTCATTTCACTTGGTTAAGATGATCTTCAACAGCAATATAGAAATTATTGTTTGCCATTTCACAATCTCCCGCTCAAATGATTCAACTACAAAGATAATTACTTGTATCAGAGATAACATCTCACTCAAGATATCTGCGGTAACTTTAATATAAATTATACATTTCAAACTACAATTATGGTTTTGCATAGTCTTTTTATTTAATGTAAAATGGTATAAGGATATTGTTAAAACTCCCGATATTATTTTCGACAAGTATTTTACGCTATTTGTCGGACATCTCCTATTAAAAATCGAGGAGGTAAATGGTTTTGCTACTGTGTAGTGGCCACGAAAAGGATGTAAATATATTGTGGAGTGTCAGTTAAATACAGGCTATCAGGTCATAAGTTTATTTAAACCTAGTGCAGTTCTTGGTTACATAAATGAGGGTTACGATCACTGTATGTTTTACAGTAAATAGCTTTATTAATAGAAACTGGAATTAATATCAGTAAAGACGTGGATTATAGAATAGATGATGGGTCGATAAGGACATGTCATACGTAAAAGGAACGAACACAAAGTTTTTGTCACTCTGATCGGTTTAGAGATGGGGACAATGGAAGGTGGAGAAGCTACTCAAACATAGTGTCTGCGACCAGGGCTGTATTCGTAGTTGGAACTGCAATGAGCAAGACCTACTGTCTATAGCTTAATGGACATATAGATTTCGTAAAAGGGAATTATAACATGTTATGGAAGCAATAAGTCATTTCAGTATCCAGCAGTCCAAACTTAGCATGCGGCGAGCGCTGAAAGTCTACATCTACATCTATACTCTGCAAATCACAAATACTGTGGGTGGCAGAACCAATCGTAATTCTGTGCATTTCAATCCCGAACAGAACAGGGAAAGAAGGAATACATAAGTGTATCAGTACGACAGTTTATTTCTCGAATCTTATCCCTGCTGTCATTGCGACCTAAATAGGTTGGCGGAAGAAGTATTTCGTTGCACTAGAAAATTAAAGATTTTCGCATATTCTCCAACAAATTCAAACGAAAACGACGTCGTCTGTCCGCCAAACAATCCCAGCCCAACCCACGTATCAGCTCTGTGACACTTATGTAAGAACTGTAACTAGCAGTCATGAATCGAACGGCTCTCCTCTGTACTTTCTGTAACGTGTCAATCAATCCCTTGCGATACGGATCCAAAATTCCACAACAGTATTTCAAATGCGGACGCACTAGTGTTTTGTACTCTATTTCCTTTGTATGAGCATTACAACATCTCAAAATACGACCTATAAATCGTAGTTTAGAATTAACTTTGCCTACGACGGAAGTTATGTGCAAGTCCCATTTCAAGTTGCTACTACTGTTACTATTACTCCGCGATTCGCTAAAAGTGTGTGGAGGAGGGTGCATTGCACCTATCCGGAAAGGTAATGGTTTGAAAGAGATATACAGGATAGGGCAGCAGGCGCCCATGGGCTTTTGTGAAGGAACCATCACAGCATTCGCCTGGAGCGATCTAGGAAAAACATGGAAAACCTGAGATCAGGATGACCGGAGTGCTTTATAGAAAGCTACTCCTGTCAGATTTCATGTTTACTCGCCCAGTAAATCCTTTCTATTCCACTCCCTAATCGCTCGTGGAATAAGTGAGTAAAGAAATGAATCGGTTTTGGCCTGATTTCTCTTATCTTATTTTGGCTGGTCATTCCGAGATATGAATGTTGCAGGTTGCAATATTTGTTTACTGTCATTCCGAAATACGTCAGTCGAGAATTTTTCAATTAGCTTCTGTCGAGAGCAACGCCTTCGGTGATCCAGGTCTTCCCAACCAAACTCCTTCAACATCGCACTTACGCTTTCCCTCCAACTATATATACCTGTCACGAATCTGGCGTCCACATCAGTGTTCCTTGTAGTCACCCTTGATGTCCTTTTTAATCATTAATCAATGGAAGAAGAATTACTTGATGAAGACCTTTAGGCCCCTTTTACACGAGACAGTCGGTGTCTGGACACCAGAAGCTTTACGCGGTCACTTCAGAGCCACTCGGTGTCCCTACCTCACTGACGCCATGTCAACGTGGCCAGTAGTTTAGTCTTGGCTACCTCACAGAGTAGCCAAGCCACGAATGTCGAGTACCTAGTCAGTCAGCGACAACTTCCCCATTGCACTGTTGCCATGGATGGCAGAAAAGTGAGAGTTATTCAACCTATGCATACCGGATCATTATAATTTAATTATAAACATTATTTTTCAATTGTTACTTGCTCTGTGTGATGCTAATTACAATTTCACTTATATAGATGTTGGGGGTACGGGAAAAGTAGTGATTCAGCCATTTTGAAAGACATTGCTATTCACACTAATCTCAATAGCAAATCTCTAAATATCCCACTGATAGGGAATGGTGACAATTTTCCATTCATTTTAATTTAATTTAATTTACTTGCAATGGAGCACACACACGTTATGGTGGTAATTTCGCTATACACCCATCTTCTCATATCCTGCACACACCTACATTTGCCGTCTACAAACTTAACTTTCAATTCTTTCAATAGTTTTCGGTAAGTTATTCATTATTTCCTTTGGTAACTTATTCCAAACCCTGACACCCTTACCTAGAAGAGAGATTCTTCCCACACCCTTGTGACTGAAATAGAGTACCGACTAGTGGTAATGGTCATCTTTTCCCTTCCCTGCACTACTTTTCATACCAACTCCAATATCTTAAATTTAATTTAATTGCAACGGAGTACACGCTCAGGTGGCAATTTCCTACACACCTAACTTCCCCCTACCCTGCACCCACCTATACGTGCCCTCTAAAAATTTTAAGTTTAAATTCTTTTAATTTATTCGGTAAGTTATTCATCATCTCCCTTGGTAACCCATTCCAATCCCTGACAAACTTACCAAAAAAAGATAATCTTCCCACACCCTTATGCTTGAAATCGAGTGCCAGATTGTTGTCATGGTAGTCTTTTCCCTTCCATGCACTACTTTTCTTACCTAATCCAATTTAATTCCATGCCTTATCGCCAGTATACGCCCTGTATGCTCCCATGACCATCCTCATCCTGTCTTGCAATGAATCCCATTCAAGCTCCTTTATCATATCTATCACTGATTGAATTCTGCGATAATTTCCAGAAACAAATCTAGCAACCCTTTTTTGCACCCTCTCCAACTCCTGCATTTGATACGCAAATTGAGGGTCCCATACTACACTACCATATTCGAGCAAAGGTATAACCAAAGTTTTGTAACCCAATTCCTTTACTTCTCTCATACATCCCCTAATCACTCTCTCCAATAAATGCAGAACTTTGAAACCTTTTCCTACCACATGTCCAATGTGTCCTGCCCAGTTAAGCTTGTTAACAAATGTAATGCCAAGATATTTACATTTCAAATCTTCAGCAATAATTCTTTCCCCATCTTATATTCATAATTAACCGATTGCTTTTTATTTGTACATCTAATAAGCTGACTCTTCTTTGCATTTATCTTCATCCCATGTTTACCAACCCGACTAGATACCCTGTCGAAATCATCCTGCAACTGTTTACAATCATCTACTGTTTTGATTCTTTTATATAACATTATATCATCTGCAAACAATCAAATTTCAGATAGTAAACAATTAACACAATTATTCATTAGAATAATGAATAGCAATGGACCCAATATGCTACCCTGTGGCACTCCCATTTTTACTTCCCCTTCTTTTAATACTACTTTTCCTACCCTAACTTTCTGTTTTCTACCTTTTAAAAATTCTTCTACCCAGCAAATCACTTTCTCATCCACTCCAATGGTTTTTACCTTATTTACTAACATTTTATGTCTCACTCTGTCAAACGCCTTAGACCGATCTAGTGCTACACTATCACTTTGGCCGCCCTTGTCCTATTCATCTGAAATATCTTGCATATATCCCACCAACTGAGATTCGCATGATCACCCTGGCCTGAACCCATGTTGCGTGCTTGAAAACCACTTACGTTCCTCACATATCATTCTAATGTGGTTGCATATCAATCTTTCCATTAATTTTCCTACCACTGATATCAAACTGATTGGCCTGTAATACTCAAATCTAATTCTCATCCCTCCTTTTTGTACCGGTACTACTATTGCACTTTTCCGGTCCTGTGGTAAGCAACAAGTATCCAGATACAATATAAATAATATTTCAAGATAAGATACAATGTCACATCCGGCTATCTTTAAGATATCTGTAGTAGTATTATCTACACCAGCCCCTTTATATATTTTTCAGCTTTCTTATTTCCTTCATGATTTCCTCCGAAGAATTTCAAATTTTTAGTATCTTCATTTATAATTGTGTTGTTAAGCTTGTTCTCCTGATTAGACCCTCCTGTTTCTGATTCATTGTCCCTAATGCTTTCACTAAACCAGTTACTTAAAATCTCTGCCTTTTTCAAATCCTCAGTAACTTCTTCTCCATATTTATATGTATGTGTCTATACACCCTCCCTTCTCCTCAGTTTCCTGATATAGCCATAGAAATTTCTAGATGCATGGTCAATGGTCCTCCTGCTCTGACAATACTCTTCATAAACCCTTCTTTAGCCACTTTCTTTACTGTCATCGAATCCTTGTTTAGTTGTTTTAAATATTTCCTACTATCCTGCTGTCACTTAACTCTGTTATGTTCTTTTCTTACTAACCTCTTTAACCTCCACACTTTCCTATTATAGTAATATAGGTTTTCTATTTCTCTTTATTTTCTGCCTTTGAATAAATTTTTCTTCCCCCATTGTTATTATCTCCGTGAACTCTTCCCACCTTGAATCTACTGTACTTGTGCCTTCGTTCCATTTGCTGGATAGTTCTTTGAAATATCTCACAAATTTGAAACCTGCGCCTTTTCAAAATTATACCTACTTCCCCCTTCAATTCTGGTTGATGGTTCACTGATCACTGCGGTAAACAGCCAACACTCCGATTTTTTCTTTTTTATTAGCCCAGAAATCTACCCCAAGTAACTCATGGTCTTGATCCATGAACGCCAGTGAACTGTGGTAGTTTTTGCTAACTAGTATGAAAACTCCTCCAACAATTGCTCCTCTATCTCTACAGTACACTCTGTAATCATCAGGAAAAACCTCAGTGTCTAGTATTTCTTCTTTTAACCCACTCTCTATCCCAATTATTACTTTTGGTTCGTGTATCTCTATTAAGTTTGCAAATTCGATACTTTGTTCATTATACTTCTACCCTTACTACTGGCTTTACGTTTTCAGAATTTATTTCCTCTTTCCCAGTTTTACTGCAGTCAATTATTGTTTCAGCCACTTCATTTGTTTCTTTAACATCTATAACTTTTCCCACCGTGAATCTGCAATTAGTATCACTTTGATAATCTATTTTTGTCCCTTCACCAGCAGCCCTTAACCTAAAAAAGCGTAGTCCTGACCCAATGGGCCCCCTCACTGCTTTAGCTAACAACTCAGAAAGTACTCCCTTCCCACTTCTATTTAGGTGTAGGCCATGCCTAGTGAAACCCACCTACCAATCGTGCTCACAGGCACAACCCCAAACACAGAACTAATCCTTTCCCAAGTAGCACTTCCGTTTCCACATTAACCCGCCTCATAGCATAGTTCAATTGTGGCCGGTCATGGCGTCTTAGGACCTGCATGAGCTCCACCCTGGTATGCTGTGCCTCCTTCACCAACTTCCTCAGGTCACTCTCTATATTATAACTCGGCGTTTCTATCAATACTATTTCCCACACCTCACACTATCACTACTCTATCGTCCTTAGAGTAGTGATAGTGGGAGGTGCGGGAAATAGTATTGATTGATTCTCAGTCCCATAGGGAGAAATTAGAAAAGAATTGCACAACCAGCTTGAGAATTACTTTCTGGCACATTAAATAGAACTGTAGGAAGGGCAGGGAGAAGATATGAGATGAATGTCAGTTTTAAAAAAAGCTGAACGTGAAAGAAGCGATGTTGACTGTAAAATTATTATTGGAACAACAGACTCATTTATGGTGTTTGAGCACTTACAAAATGATGTTGATAATTTTGGATGGAAGAAGATCTTCAAAATTTTTAAAAGGGCACATCTAGCAGACGTCGAAACAATTATATGTTTTTGTCGGTGACAGAATCAGATGACTGTAGTAGGATTATCAAATAATTAGAGTGGAGCAACCGGTAAAAAAAGGATGTGAGGCAAGGATGCAGATTTAGAAACAAAAAAAGCACTAGATTGCTTATGAAAGATACCTTCGTCAACTTCCTATAACTTCTGATACGACACAACACAGGATTTTTCACTTTAGTTCCTAATGGACTTGGAATATGAAAGCAGAACTAATCCATGGTTGGTATCTTTATTTCTATTCTTGTGCTGTGCCTAACACCGCTTTATTTTCCGTCTGGCAAAACTGCAGCTATTCTGTTATAGTTCAACATTTACATAATCCCGTGACAGAACAAAGAGGTTACCGATACAACATATGGGTCCTTATCGTTCTAGCTTGTTTTACGTTAAAGTAAGAGATATTTGTTATTCAATACAATCTACTATAGGCAAGTGCACTAAATAACTTTATTAAATATTAATTTTGTTGTTTTTTCTGTTATTTATATAATTCATTTTATTTTGTAAATTTCAATATTCCATCTAGCACTGAATTCGTTCAAAGATTTCGCTTTGGAGGTTATCCTGCATTCAGTTTTCAAGCGAATGACATCAAGAAATATCTGCTATATCCTTAGAAGAGCTTTATACATTTGTTGGTTTCAAACACAGATGTAATCATCATTGTAGATCCAGCACATGACGTCTGACAGGCTTGGAACTCAATACAGAAGCCTCTCACACCGACACTCCACGTCGAGCACCACCAGGCAGCAGCACATGAATTGTTTGTCAGCAGCTTCAAGAAGAATACGTACGCAAGACATTCAGACATACAAGAGCAATGTATAACAAGACACAATTATGGTATCAAAAATGCAACAAAAACACAGGAAACTATTACTTATAATTCAAGTTGCTATACCACATACTAAAGATATAGCAACAGGGAAAACTAAAAAAATATAAAAACTAAATGTAAACAAACAATGTAAGATGAAATCAGAAGAGTTAAACTAAATTATAATAGTGAAAGAGTACTTAGATTTCCAAATAAACCAAGGGCTATATGTAACATCATTAAAAATATTTTCCTACAAATAGAAATAGTAACCAGGATAGAACACCAACTACCTTAACAGCAGAAGAATTCAATAACTACTTTATTGATAATATTAGTGACACAGTTAAGAAAATAGCAGTTAGTCAAAACAAAGTGAACTATTATCTGTTCAAAATCAAATGTGCGGATAAAATATTCTCGTGAAATCAGTCTCTGTACAGGAAGTCCGTATTGCAATTGTGGCCTTAGCCCTTTAACTGCTACGGTTCGCCCTGCCGAGCTCTCGCTGAGTGCTGCTTTGTTTACGTCTAAGCTGTTTACCTGCCCTGGAATGCCGCGTTAGACCGATACCTGCTCTGCTGAGGTGGGCACACGGACCAGACCGCTGTATGCTGAATATAATCTGAAGCGTTGTGTGTGACGTTCTTCTGCTGTCGCTCGGCGATTTGAAACCCCAGATACAAAATAAATGCTGTTAATATAACAAGCAAATTTTTTCAGTTTAAAGCTCCTTTAAAAGTGAATATCTGCGTAAGCAAACATACAGGTACTTCATTTACTAAACATATATTACAGCAACTGAAATGTTTTTTGTTTGTGAGTGTAGTAATTTATCTGGAGAGAATACCTTTCCGAATACTTTTAACAAAATCTGCACATATTTTCCAACCTTTTTGACCCGGGCTATGGACCGCCACTGGCAAGTTAAAAATATGTTTTTATATTTTGTTTAGTTTTAGAGGCGTATAAATGTAATATAATTATTACTCTGCAGTTACCCATGGTTAATAATTCTTTCTGTGTGATAAGCCTTGAAAAATGGTACAACACACAGTGGTACATTACATGTTCTGCATTGGTTTCTCGACGCATTCTTTATCAGAGCGTCTTCCATTGCTAGGTTCGTTCTTGGTATATGCTTCAACAAGTTCTCTAAGGGGGCGTCCATAAATTACGTGAGGTGAAAATGGGGGGGGTCGGCGAAATCTTACCAAGGGGGAGATGGGGGTCTTGTTGGACTGTAGAGCTAAAAAAAAGGTCTACAAATGACGCGAAAATAGATTTTAGGGAGGTATTTCCTGGAAAAGTACTGCTTTGGAAGGTTGAGACCTAAAAAAATAAAGGTCTCAAAAAGTTGTCAGGGCTATTTCTAGGGGCAGGAGGGGGGGGGGGTGGTTCACACGCGAACCAGAACTCACAAGAGGAGGGGGAGGGGGGGTCCGGAAATCCGGAAAAAAACCTCACGTATTTTATGGATGCTCCCTTACCAGAGACAGATGAAACTCTACAACTGGCATTTTTCGTCCGGTTACTACTCGGCAAATAGCGTGAGCATTTAAAATGCAGTATTCGAGAATGTGGAAAAAGAACTTTTTATATCACTTCATAATGAAAATATAGTGTGAACTTATTCTTGCGCATCTATTGGTCTCATCAGCAATAGATATTATATGATCTTCTGTTAGAAATATCAGGAAAACTGACAAACTGCTGGAATGTTAACCTAATCCACACTTCTATCCCGCAGCTTAATCGTCAAGTTCATGCGGTCAAAAGTGTCATTAAAGCATTCTCTTTTTCCACACATTTCGCTCTCATCTGTAGCTTCAAATTCTGAAGAATTTTCACTTTTGGAGATAAATGGTCATTTTCCACTAGCTGATGTACACGGCTTAGGACTATTACTTCGAGATCCTGTCGAAGGGTCATCACTGTGATCCATATCAATGACATCATATTCACTGTCGCTTCTAGTAAGAATCTCCATGATTTCTTCCACTGTACAAACATGAGGCGTGCCATTTTCTCAGCGAAAACTAAAAGGAAAAGAGAAACACAAATTAGATCGCAGCTCCCAACATTCAAGGGTCGAATAAGGAAAACAACTAACCACTCTGAGTGGAAATATGGCTTCATGAGCAGGCCGCTAAGAGGCTAACGCGTTAACGCTTGCAGAGCACACAGGGACCCGAACGGCTAGACGTGTATACACGTCCAGAGCACAGACAGGGCGGCAAGGGTACGCGTGTATACACGTCTAGAGCAGTCAAAGGGTTAAGAAATAGTAAGTCGATGGTCGTCTATAACCTAAACTCAAAAATTGTTAAGTTTAGTAGCTACTTTATATCAGAAATGATGACAGAGGTTGTAAATGGCTGCTTAGATATTGGAGTTTATCCGGAAAAGCTTAAAGTATCTAAGGTGACACCAGGGTGACAAAAAAAAAAAACCTCTCGTCCCAATTATGTCAAAGGTTATTGAAAACCACATCAGTCTCGAAATCTAAAAATGACTTGAACTAAATAATCTTCTCTCCAACAACCAGTTTTGTTTTAGGAAAAGTAGGTCCTGAGTTGGACTTAGGAGGTGGCGAGCAGGGCAATCGCCCCGGGCCTCGCTCTTGCAGCGGCCTCACGCAACTACTCAACTAGATTAAAGTTTATATTTAAAACTTTTTATTTTATCCCTAGTCTATTTGTTACAACAGTAAAAAGTTGGTTAATTTATAGTAAAGTATATATTCATAGTAATAAGTATTTAAATGTTTATAATTTAGATTTATTCAATGTCACTTTCGTATAAAAATAGTATTACGATATAAAAATTACTTAATTTAGCAGTAAATAATATTTTTTGTAATTTCGCCTTAAAAATGATCATTACTATTTGAATTTGGCTCCTCACGCATCAGAAACCTCACTTGAACCGTGGGTTTTGTGACTTTAATGGTGTTTGTGATTTATAGTCGGGGGAATTCCCGTGTTTCATTTCTTTAGTCAACTCTTGTCACCTTATAGTGGACGGGGAGGTGGAGAAGGCTTTGGCGGATATGAAGAACAAGAAAGCCTTGGGATTGATGAGTTACATATAGAAATTCTGAAAAGTTTGAAAGATGAGGGAAGAAGAGGAATACTATATTTGTGCAATGAGATATATGAAAGAGGAGAATGACCAAAAGACTTTTTAAAAACAGTGTTGAATGTTGTTTGTCATCCATATTATTTAACATATATTTGGAGAAAATTATTAAAAGAAGTGTAAATGGTAACGGAGGTGTATGCATGGGTGGACGTTGGATTACCTGCATAAGGTTTGTTGATGACATGGTTTTGCTGGCAGAAAGTGTCAAGATACTCAGAAAAATATTACTGACTTTAGACAAAGGGTGTGAGTAATTCGGAATGTGAATCAATAGGACTAAAACTAAATGTATGATGGGGGGAAAAAGTAAGAAAGAAATTATGATAACGCTGCATGGAGAAATAATTAAACAAGTAGAGTCCTTTAAATATCTCCGGAGTATTAAGAAGGAGGTAAAAACTAGAATAGCATTGGCAAAGGAAGCTTTCAATATAAATAAAAAATTACTATGCGGAAGTCTGGACAAAACCCTGAGGAAAAAATTAGCTAAATATTTAGTATGGAGCATAGGACTATATGGAGCAGAAACATGGACGCTACACAAAGAAGATCTAGAGAGGTTGGAAGCTTTTGAAATGTGAGTATGGAGGACAAAGTTAGGAATGAGGAAGTGCTGGAACAAACAGGAGAGAAAAGGTCACTCATAAAAACAACAAGAAACAGAAAAAAACTGAATTGGGCATGTACTTAGGAACGAATGCCTGCTTAAAAGTTATTCTTTTTTCTATATACTTATAATAAAGTATGATATAATTGGTTACACGTTTCTATTATCCAACTATTAAAACTAACATTTACATGCTTGAAATCTAATACTTTTCATTAAAATTAGTTGAGGTCACATTATTTCTTCTGCTGGCTAATTAGATAAATAAAGTATCGCCATTCAATTTGAATCACTTTAAATATATATAAAATTAAAGAAGGAATAACCACAGTTATGAAGGACGAAAACAAAA
>JARYHS010005976.1:0-24342 GCA_031002005.1 Vandiemenella viatica
CTTCGTGTCGAAACCTTCTCTCTACTTTTATGTTTTTGTACCTTCCTAGGGGTTCGCGTACCCCACTTTGAGAAATACTGCAACAGAATATAATTACTAGCAACGCGACGTTTAAACAAAGGGAGCATCGCTCTGTAGCTTCAACAATCACAGAAAATCTTTAGGTTTGCCTTACGTCACTATAGTTTGGTTTGTTGGAAACGACGGTGGATATAATGTAAGTTTCCTTGTATGAAGCGAGGATCTTTTAAAATTAAAGGATAAATATCTAAATTCCTAAAAACGTGGTAAGTAGGCTTAAATTGTAAATCGTCGAAATTATTTAAAGAAAAATGTTATATTTTCCTTTGTAAATAAGAAAAAAGCAACCAAGCTTGCATTTCCATTGTTCAGTCATCAATAAAGCCTGGCATAAAATTCGTTTTTTTTCTGAATTTTTAGAATTCCATTGGCTTTTAAGCTAAGATTTTAAGAGCCTTGAAGTATTTTCTAGTAATTTTATAATTTATCATCTGACAGATTCGTGTTGGATAAATTGATTACAATTCGCGTTATCCGATTTACACTCAGCGTTCCTACCTGTCGGCAATGCACCTATACTCGACATGAAATCGTATCACGTTCGAATTTATGCAAATAAGATGATTCACAAAATTGTGCATTAATACTGCCAGGTTTCAAATCAATCCGAACGTGTCCAAGTATGCGTTGATGGTATCGTCTGTCGTTGGTAATCAGTTTGTATAGAGTATGTGTTTGAAACATTCCGAACCGCGTATCTTGCTAGCGAAATCGTAACATTAGTAAGCACTTTAGGATCATGTAAAGTGGGGAAAGAATTGGTTAATGAAGACTTGAGATGTAAATATCTTGGCATTACTTTTGATAACATGCTTAACTGGGCAGATCACATTGGACAGGTTGTAGAAAAAGATTTCAAAATTCTGCATTTGTTGGAGAGGGTGATGAGGGGATGTACGAGACAAGTAAAGGAATTGGTTTATAAAATTTTGGTCGGGCTGTTGCTTGAATATGGTAGTAAAGTATGGGACCCACGTTTTGAGTATCAAATACAGGAGTTGGAGAGGGTGCAAAGAAGGGCTGCTAGACTTGTTTCTGTAAATTATCGCAGAATGCAATCAGTAACAGATATGATAAAAGAGCTGGAATGGGACTCATTGGAAAACAGAAGGAGGGTGAAGAGGGTCATGGGAGTGTACAAGGCGTTGGTGATGAAGCGTGGAAAAATATTGGTGTAAGAATTGAAAGTAATGCGTGTTGAAAGATTCTCTTTTTTAGGTAAGGGTGTCAGGGATTGGAATAAGTTGCCAAGAGAAATCATGAATAATTTTCCAATAACATTGAAAGAATTTAAAGTTAAAATTTGTAAAGGGTAAATGTAGGTGGATGCAGAAAAGGGGGAATATGGGTGTTTATGGAAATTGCCACCAGAGCATGCGCTCCATTGCAGTTTAATTTAATTAAAGTTTGCTATTCCTTCTACTAATCGAGATTATGCGAATATAATCGCGATTCGCGATCAAATTAATAAACATACGATTTCTAAGAATTTTCGTTAGCAAATTTAGAGGAGAAGAAAATTTATATTATGGGTAACCTCTATGTCGAATACAGGTAGGCCTACTTAAATTCTTACATGTTCCTTAAATCGGTAGGGTTTCCGAACTTCTGTTCCTCATCAAAAATTTATCTTTAATTACAAACTGAACCGTTTACATAATTTTTATTAATACACTGCAGAGTGGCGTTATAAATCTAAAATTTACATGTGGAGACAGTCTTCAGTACATACAATATCACATTTAGGAGTCTGCAGCTATGTATATCTTAGGCGTGCAGAAAAATACTTCACTTGGTAAGTACTTCATGTAAAGACGGCAGATATCCGGAAGGCATTTTTTTATATTACCTGAAATGTCTTTTTTTTAATTACATTGTTTTTGTATATTATTCTTATATTTTTATGAGGGAACTCAAAGTATAGTTGCTTCTCTGAATCTACAGTATCCCTTAGGGTCTCACGACTTGTGGGACCCGGATACTTGGTTTGCACCGATGGGATCCCCATCTGGATCTTGATTGGCTTCTTCTTGGACCACTTCTGTTAAATTTCCTCTCGATATCCCTTGGTCCTCCAAATACCAAGGTTGCGAAAGCAATTAAAAAGTCTATGTTTACATTTCAGTAACAAATGATTGGCTGGCTTTCGACTTTTTAAATTTATGGCAGCATATAAAAAAGGTGTCCTACAGCCAGATGGGCGATCTTATTTTTTATTTTTTTAGTTCTACCACGTCTTGTGAGGTTTGCTGGCAGGGACTCCCTTAGCTTCAGGGGGCCTCCCTGATCTGTGCTTGGGAGCCCCCTGATCTTGGGGGTCTCTGTGCACAGCACCTCCTAGCACTGCCTATAGTTACACTGGCGGAAATTAAAATCTCAACACGCATACAGGAATGGTAGAATTTTAGGAAGCTTTGAATGTATATACAGGGCTGTACCCAGAAGAAATGAAAACAAATAGAAATGAATCAGGCTAATTTAATTACCTTTAGATACAGTTGTCAGCGAGAAGTGCACCCATCTTGAGCAGCAATACATTTGCGTATCCTTGTCGACACTGAATCGATAAGTGTTCTGATGTCTTCTTGGGGTATGTCTCTCCACACCTACATATCTTTTGCAGCCAGTTATTGCACAGCTTGTGCTGGGTGGCCATGTGATATAATGTGTCTATTCCTGGTATCCCAGACATTCTATATCGGGGACAAATCTGGGGACCATGCTATCCAAATTGGGATCGAAACTCCTTGCATGGCTTGTGTGACGATGACCGCAGTATGAGAACGGGCATTATCTTGTTGGAAGTACGACATTGATGTTGAGCATGAAGGGTATCAGGGTATCACAGTAAGATGCAGTACCCTGTCCACATAGTTTTGGGCTGTCATTGTACCATCAACAGCCTACTCAGTCCTGCTGTCGAAACTGTATGCCGCTAAAACACAACATCGGTGGCTGCACCTGTGTGACGTTCTGAAATTACAGCAGGTAAGCCGTTTCTCCACTATGCCTGCCAGCATGTTGTCGATTATCACTTTTCCACTCACATAATCGAGATTCATCTCTAAACACTAATGTACGCCATTCACCTATCCATTTGTGTTTAGCATTACACCAGGTTAGATGATGCTGACAATGATATCAGATTAATTGGACACATTGCATAGGGGTCAGACAGTGTAACTCAGCTTCAATCAATTGGTTTACAATCGTCTGGGGAGGAGGGTGGGGTACCAACAGTCACTCAAACATATTTGGTGGTCTTCGCGTGCTGTTGTCTTGCTGTATGGACCTACACCTTCTCCATAAGTATTAGAGCTTTCTTTCATCACTGTGTAACAAGTCAGTATACCGACATTACACTACGACCAATCCTTCGGGAGATTTCACGATATGTTACACCATTTTAAGACATAAATTCTCCGACCTCTCTCACAGTTAGACATTTCGGGGTAGAGAGTTGTTACTCTTCGCCTTGGAATACTTAGCCAACAAGAACTTGTGGACAATTTTAAATCATTTAATACTCTTCATCTGGGCATACCTGGGGCCAAATCTCATTCATTTATCACAACACCGTCTGGATGTTGGGATTTAAATTTGCGCCAGTTTGTGTATCAGTAGCTTCAACTACATCTACATATATACTCTGCAATTCACAAAATTGTGGGTGGCAGAGGGTGCTCAGAACCAAAGCTAATTTCTTTGTCGTTCATTACAATCCCTAATGTAACGAGGGAAAAAAGAATTCATATAAAAACCAGTGCGGCACCTTCTTTCTCTAATCTTATCTTTCCAGTCATTCCGGCTCAAATAGTTTGGTGGAAGAAGTATTTCACTACACTCGTAAGTGAAAGTGGGAGTACACATGTTTATCAATAAGTTTAAACCAAACGTGCATCGTCTATCTACCAGAGTCTCCCAGCCTAGTCTACTAATCAGTTCTATGACGCTTTCATAAGGACTGTAGCAAGCGGTCACGAATCGAGCGGCTCTTCTCTGTACTTTCTCTATACTTTCGATCAACCCCTTATTTATTTTATTTTTATTTATTTATCAATCTTGTTTCATGGATCCCTGCTGAGGAAGCACCTCTGGGATGTGAAACATGTCATGGTTAATATACATACATACAATATGAGTCATAATCATAGTAAAAAACAA
Organism: Vandiemenella viatica; assembly: GCA_031002005.1. NCBI lineage: Eukaryota > Metazoa > Arthropoda > Insecta > Orthoptera > Morabidae > Vandiemenella > Vandiemenella viatica. Next base: position 4,246 of record JARYHS010005976.1, read on the forward strand.
TTATATGTTACAAAGAAAAAATAAAGACAATAAAATAAACATAAATTTTTACAACTGTGATTTAAAAAAGTCATATTGAATACAATTAATTGTTTTGTTCAAATTCTTGAATGGAGTAGAAGGAGTTGCCAATAAGATAATCTCTCAGTTTTTCTTTAAATATAACTTTATTTTCTGCAAATTGTTTTATAGCCTTGGGAAGTTTATTAAACAGATGTATACCAGAATAATTAACTCCTCTTTGTACTAATGACAGAGATGTTTGTGGTTTGTGCAAGTTATTTCTGCTTCTTGTATTGAGATTGTGTACCTGTGAATTAGAAGTATAGAGGTTACAATGATCTATGATAAAGCACATGAGAGAATATATATACTGAGAACTCATTGTAAGAACACTGAGTTTTTTAAAAAGTTGTCTGCAAGAAGTTCTTGGTTTTACCCTACCCAACATCCTAATAGCTATTTTCTGTGCTATGAAAACTTTTTTACTTTGTGAATTTCCCCAAAAAATTATGTCATATGACATTACTGAATGAAAATATGAGGAGTACACCTGTTTCGTTAATTCTAGATCTGCTGTTAGAGAAAGTGCTCGTATTGCAAAGGTGGCACTACTTAACTTCTTCAGTAGTGAAGTGATATGTTCATGCCAACAGAGTTTCTCATCTATTTTAATACCAAGGAATTTTATACTCTTTGTTTCTAATATTGTGTTATTTTTATAGCTTACTTGTAAATCTGGCTGTGCATAATTTTTTGTTTTAAACCTAATTTAATGGGTTTTTTTCAAAATTTAGTTTTAATGAATTTGCCTTAAACCAATTTCCTACTTCATTTACATTAAATTCTAGATTGCTGTTTGGTGTTTTTCTCACAGTCAGGTTAGTGTCATCTGCAAATAAAACACTCTTAACTTTGTCAGATAAGTTTCCAAGGAAGGTCATTGATATACAACAAAAAGAGGAGGGGTCCTAGGACAGAACCTTGTGGAATTCCATGTTTTAATTTTTCCGAGTCTGATGAAGCATCTTTGTTTATTTTAGTATCAAAAATGGACACTTTTTGCTTTCGACTTTCCATGTATGATCTAAACCATTTACCTGCGATTCCATAAATACCATAGTATTCCATTTTTTTCAAAAGTAGTTCATGATTTACACAGTCAAATCCTTTTGCAAGATCACAAAATATTCCTACAGGGCTCATTTTATTATTAAGTTCCTCAAATGTGTTACCGTATTTAAAAATGAATATATAGCCATTTCTATAGATGATCCTTTTTCGAACCCAAATTGGGATTTAGTGAGGATATTATTTTGCGTAACATGTTTTATTACTCTACAATACATTTTCAAAAATCTTTGAGAATCCTGAAAGTAATGAAATGGGACGATAGTTATCTACACATGTTGATTCTCCTTTTTTAAACAACGGGTTTACAACTGTATATTTTAGTCTATTTGGAAACACACCATGAATTAACGATTCATTGCAAATGTGGGCAAGTACACGATCGATACAATACGAACATTTTTTAGTAATTTACTTGAAATATTGTCATAGCTGGAAGAATTTTTAGGTTTTAATTGTTTAATGAGTTTATTTATTTCTGAGACTGTTACTGGTGGCAATTGCATTTCCACAAATCTATTTGGGTAAGCAGTCTGAAGAAGCCTAAGGGCACTATTTGGGGACTGCTTTTCTATGCCTAATTTCTCTACAACTGTAGTAAAATGTTTGTTAAATATTTCACAAACTTCCCCTACTTCACTATGGACAGATCCATTTTGTTCTATTTTTATGTCTTTAGAGTGATTTACAGATTTTGCAGTTACAGTTTTTATTATATTCCATATAGTTTTCATCTTATTGCCTGTATTCTCTATTTTCTTTGATATATACCTGTTCTTGGCCTTTCTTATTACATTTCTTAGTATTTTAGAATAAAGTTTATAATGAGCTTTAAGTGTGTAGTTATCTGATTCTCTTACTTTTAAGTAAAGGTCTCTTTTTGTTTTACAAGATATTATATTACCCTTTGTTATCCAGCCATTACCTAGTTCATTGTTTGGAGTATTGACAACTTTCCTTTTTTTGAAACTTCCTTCGAAAAGTGTTAGAAATATATTGAGAAAGGAATCAAATTTTGCATTAACACCCTGTGCGTTGTACACTTCTGACAATTGTTCATTATTTAAGGAATCTATGAAATGTTTTATATTGTTTTCATTAATATTTCTTCTCTAAACCCAGCTTTTCTCTATCTGTTTAACAGTGTTTCTGGACTTGATACATAGCAGCTGGGCATCATGATCTGAGATACCATTTATTACTGGAAGTATGTCGTAATTACTGTACTGAGAAATATCCATAAAAAAATTTATCAATTGCAGTCCTGCTATTATTTTGTATTCTAGTACGAAAATTTACAAGTGCCGTTAAGTTAAAAGACAACATCTAGGCTTCCATATCTAGCCTCTCATTGCTTTGATTGAGAAAGTCAACATTAAAATCTCCACATAAAACTATTTGTTTGTTATTTTTGAAACATACTAACAAAGACTCTAACTGTGATAAAAACAGACTAAAATTTCCTGAGGGGGACCTCTAAATTGCTATTAATATCAGCTCTTCCTTACCATATTCTAGATTAGTAACACAGCATTCAAAGTGTTGTTCTATACAATACTTACTTACGGCTACACTATTGCATTGAATATTATTTTTAACAAAAATGGCAACTCCACCTTTCTCCATTTTACATCTACAGAAATGAGAACTTAGTTTATAATTTGGGATGGACAGCTGAGATATTCCTGTGTCAGACAAATGATGTTCATATATGCACAAAACATCTACATTGAAATTTCTGGAATTTTGAATCTCTTCTAGGCATATGGTAATGTCATCAGTTTCACTAAATATCCCCCTTATATTTTGATGGAGAATAGTGGTCTGAACTCTTTGATACAATGAATTTCAATTGTTTACTTTATTAGTATATACTGGTATGTCAGATAGAATTTCTAATTTCGATAAGTTTTGATCAGGAGAGACGTTAATTTCTTTTAGACATCTTAATACATTTATTTTATTTACCCTAAAAAAGGACGCGACTTAATACCACTTATCACAGGAATACCTCTTTCACTCACCTGGCATCCACTGATCTCATCAGCAATAAGAAGCGAAAGCTTCCTTTTACCTCTGAGATTCAGATGGAGTCCATGGCGAGTATAACTGTCCCTACCAATGCAGGCCACATCTATAAAACCAATGTGGGAATTTGCTGACTGCCAGAGAACCCTTTCCAACGATGCATTTGTATGCCTAATGTTATGCCACATCCAGGGTTTATCATAACGCTCAAGCAAACCCACAAATCCCATATTTGTCTGATGTGTGTTCCTGGAAATGTTAAAAATGTCTTCCTCAATTGAGTAATTGAGGTCCTTATCAAGACTATTTCCTGGTCCCCCCACAATTACAATACAATTCTCCTTTCGAAAAATCTTTCCCTAAGTTTTCCACATTTGCTACAACACTTCCAAGATCTGCATTTGGTTTGAAAATACTGCACACTTCATAATCTGGCCCCAAGTCAGACTGAACCATCTCACTGATTCCGCTCCTATGACTGCTTCCAAGTAACAGTACCTTCCTACGTTTAGATACCCCCTGAAACGTTCTCCCTTTTACTTTATATGATCCCAGATCGTTCGGTCCAACTTGATGGTCCTCAGAGTCACCATCTAGATCCTCCAATGGCCAAAACACATTGGACGCCTCCAGCTGGAAACCATCAGTGCCGGTCAACGAAACTCACCTCAAACCTGGCATAAAAGCTGCTGCACCGTATTACGCCTGTTATCGCATCGACAGGCCGACAGCTGATGGCGGTACAGCCATTACGTTAGAAACGCCATTAAACACCATCAAATCACTTTACCTCCACTTTCGACAATAGAAGCGACGGGCATCTCAATGGAAACATCAGTGGGTAAAATGCTTCTCGTCTCTGCCTACCGACCTCCTCATGGACTTGTAAATGAGGCAGAGTGGGAATCACCATTAAGACTGCCCGGTAACCTTATGATAGCACGCGACCTCAACGCCAAGCACACAGCTTGGAATTCAAGGCTACCTAACATCAATGGCCGGCGCCTCCTACGCACAATAGAAAGGAACGATGCAGTGGCTTGGGGCCCAACGGAACCTACGTTCTTTAAAGGTAGAGCCTACGCTGATACACTAGACATCGGGATCACCAAGGGTTTACAGCACAACATCGCTTTAACTACTAAGACAGCCCTCTCATCCGATCATGTTCCAGTTATCTTCTACCTGGTGGTACGAGCTCCTCTACGGAAGAACAGGCACAGAGATCTGAGGCGCACAAATTGGACCGCTTACCAGACATTCCTATTTGAGCACATCACCAACATCCCGCCACCTAACGAAGCCGGACCATGCGCTGCGATATCTGCCCTTACTGACCTCATAAACGCTGCCGCAAATCACGCTACTCCACCATCCAAGACTCAGCCAGAGCGATCCAAACAACTGCCACCAAACATGCGCCACACCATAACTTTAAAAAACCAGCTCATGCGTGAGTGGCAAGTAACGAGAGATCCGGTCACAAAAAGAACAGTCAATTGCCTACAACGAGAAATCAAGGCTGAGGTCAGCAAACATCGGGTGCGCGACTGGGAAGGCCTCGTAGCTACACTCTCAATTGAATCTGGACTACCACTAAGTGCATGCTACAACAAAGACAAAGAACTGCAACCGCTAACTGTCAGAAGTAACATTGTCGCTGAACCAGTAGCTAAAGCGGACGCACTAGCTGAGGCATTTGAAGAAAACTTTTGCACAATAGAAGACCCCCGCGATGATAATCACATACACCTAGTCAATCAGGAGCTTGAACGCCACTTAAATGGCACAGCGCACCATGAAGAAACCATTGAACACACCACTGAAGAAGAGGTAACTAACGTGCTACGACGCGTTGCCACCAACAATGCCGCTGGTCACGACCAAATAGGTGGCCTACTTCTCCGTCATCTACCGCCACAAGTAATTACCTAAATCACACTAACGTTCAACAATATCATGCGCACTGGGGAATTTCCAAAAATATGGAAGCATGCTGAAATTGTTCCGGTACCAAAACCAGGCAAAGACAAAAGATCGCCAAAATCATATAGACCGATCAGCCTCCTACCGACTCTATCCAAAAATTTAAAAAAAATTTACCTCAAACGGCTACGCCAACATATTAATAATGCGAGACTTCTCCCCAATGAACAGTTCGGCTTCAGAAATCACCATTCAACTCCGCAGCAACTACTTCGACTTGTGGAATATGCAATGAGTGCCCTTGAGAAGAAAGAATACTTCGGAGCGGTCCTACTTGACGTCAGCCGTGCATTTGATTCGGTCTGGCATGAGGGCCTACTTTACAAACTAATACTACAGAGGATTCCCCTGTCTCACGTTAGACTCATCAAAAACTACTTGGCTGGACGCACTTTCCGCGTTATCACGGAAGACACAATCTCCTCTATTAAAACAATTAAAGCCGGTGTCCCGCAAGGTTCCGTTCTCGAACCTGTCCTATACAATCTCTATACGGCCGACATACCTAGGACAGACCAGACCATCAGTGCATTTTACGCTGATGATACTGCCCTATATACCAAGAGTATTAGGCCAACACACACAGTGACTAAACTCCAAAAAGGATGCGATCAAATCGAATTATGGGAGAAGAAATGGCGTCTAGCGTTTAATGCAGTTAAGTGTCAGGCTATAATTATCACCAGAAGAAAGGTCCCGCCCCTTAACAACATCAAGATACGTGGCGAAGACATCAAATGGTCAACCACTGCTCGTTACCTAGGTGTCACCCTAGATAAAAGGCGGACCTGGAAAGAACACATTAAGAGTACACATACAAAAGCCATGGACAGGATACGACAATTTTATCCAATTCTCAATTCGGCCTCGCCTTTTCATCCACGCACTGCTATCACCCTTTACACAGCCACAATTAGGCCTATCCTCGAATATGCTGCCACGGTGTGGGGCAATGCTGACCTCAGCAACATCAAACCTCTTCAGCGCGTCCAAAACCGGGCAATAAGGTACGCCTACAAGCTACCTATAGACACTCCAACAGCACTGCTCCATCAAATAAGCGGCTTACCAATTCTAAAAGAACGCTTCAAAACAGCAGCAAAAAAGCTCTACCTACAATGCCCCCAACACACTAACCCGCTGATTCAACAGCTGGGCACTCATGTGCAATACAAAGCTACCACAAGATGGCCAGTCAAACTGCAAGGGACGACGACGCCCCATAAGATCTTGCACAGTAACAGGATAGGATAATCCAATAATGACACAGACAACCGGAAAACACATCCAATGAACGCAATCAATAGGATCTGGAAAATCCCATAAAGACAGACATAAACAAATGACAACCATAACATCTGGAAGGAGATGCGCTATGCGCAAGAACTTCCCCACACTCTGGGACCAAAGCATTCCCAGATGACTAATGCCTAGGCGAAAATACGATCCGGCGGCAAACCTGTGAAGAATTTGTATCTAAATATGTGCAAATACTTTTGGAAATGTGTGTATATTTATATTGTAATAGCTATATTGAATGGCCTTTTCTTTCAGGTACTAAAAACGCCAAGATGCTGTAGTGTGGCTGGCTGTAAAAATAATTATAAGTCTAAAAACGAATCTCGCAACACATTTTCTTTACCCAGCATAAGAATTAAAGAAAATGTTGCTTGGAAAAATTCCTACAGACCTCTCAAGGTTAAAGAAGCCTGTGGGCATAAAACATTTTAGTGGAGACTGTGTAATCAAGACAGAACAAACAGTTTGTAGTAGATGAAGAAATAAAGACATTTGTAAGGAAATTTACAAAGCTGAAACCAAATGCAGTGCCATTAATTTTTCCAAATTTGTTAGGATCAGCTGGACCCACATGTAGAAGATAATGCGATGCAGAAAGTGCTTCCATTGTACTTACGATTTCCTTCCATACAGTCAACCTTCCTCTGAAACCTCTCCATACTCATTTGGTCGTCGCACATTCACTACAGTTAATTATGCATTACAGTTTCTAAAATTGTTAAAACTCTCTAAGGTGAACGAGGTTTCATTTGACTTAATAGAGGACGTGTGACTACAGAGAGGCTGTCCCAGCCGGGCCTTTTCTCGTCTCGGTAGTGAGTCGGTGACACTGCGGTGCAGACTTTGATTTCCCCTGCGGTGCAGACTTTGATTTCCTCTACGGCGGCTCTGAGGCCTGAAATGCCTGGAGTGCCATCTGCTTTGGGTAGGGATGTTGCTCTGTTGCAGCCCGTAAATTTTGATTATCACCTGTCATTTTAATTGCAATTAAGCTAACGCCCTGGTGGAAATTCCCCTCCTCATGGAATTACCACTTTTCATATAATTTTTAAAATTTTCTTTTATAATTGGAGTATTAAATACCTCTCCCATTTACTTTTCAATTTACAAATTTTAATTTTAAATTCCTTAAGCGTTTGTGATAAATTATTCACCAATACACTTGGTAATTTGTTCCAATCCCTGACACCCTTACAAAAAAAGAAAATTTTCCCACTCCCCTATGCATGAAATTGAGGGCCAACTTGTAGTCATGGTCGCTTTTCCCCTTCCACACAGAATTTCTAATTCTTTTACCAATATCCCTCCATGCCTCATCACCAACTTATGCCCTGTACATTCCCAGCGCTCTCTTCACCCCCCTCCTTTCCTCCAGTGACTTACAATCCATCTTCTTTATTTTAATGGTTACTGACTGGGTCCTGCGATAATTTGCACAAAGAAATCTAGCTGCTCTTCTTTGCACACGTCCAAACTCCTGTATTTGATAACCAAAATGTGGGTCCCTAACTACACCATCATTTTCTACCTGTGGTCTATATTTTCAAGTAGTTACCCAATATCATGCACTAATCTGCAGGTAAAATGCTATTTCTGAACTTTTTGGTAGTTTGAAACCACTGAAGACAATTCTCGCTTCAGTAATGGAGAAGGATATATAGAATCTTGCACCATTATCAAAATTTGTTTTCTTTTTTTCAATTAAGTACCGGTATATATTTCGCTGATTGCTGTCCATTAAATTTCTCTTTATATCTAGTGTCGCATTTCCACAAACAAATTTAGCTGCCCTTTTTACAATCGTTCAAACGTACTCCATTTAGTGCCCAAAACGTGGTTCACTACAGACAACCTATTCGAGCAGTCCTCCCACCAGAGTTGTGTGATCAACTTCTGGAGCATCCCCTCACCACTCCCCAAAAGTGCTTTCAAACTTCTAATTGTTACGCCGAGGGATTAGCACTAACAACAAGTTCTTCCTCAATCCTGCAATCATAAAAACAGAACATGATTGGTGACTACAAACTATACCAATTTCTATTTTGTCCATGATATATGGACTTTGTCAAAGTCTGTAACTGTTTCAATATAATAGGGTATGCATACCCTATTATACCAATTATTATTATTATTATTATTCGCTTTTAATCTGTGAATATTTCCTCTAAATGAGTTGCATTTGTTGTAACGGAATGAAACTAAGGAAAATTAGTTTAAGCGAAATCACCCATTCTACAAGTTGTCAATGTAGCTACACAGAACATCTTTAGTAAATAACAGATTATACACCATCCAGTTTAAAGCACCATTAATATAGAAACAAAGAAATTTCACAGTTTTAACAAACAGTGTCTATATTCCATATCAAATAATAACTTAATTTCCATTTTGTTGGTTATAAGAGTATTACCTTTGTATCTGCAGATCGTGGCAATAGGAAAAAAATGAAAAATTAAAAAAATAAAAAAAAAATAGCAGGGAAGATGTGAAAAATTATCGAGTTACCAATTCAGATAAGGGCGTAGCCAGGATTAAATTCAGGTTGGGCCGAAAATAAGGAAAAATACTTGTTGAAAATGGGTTTACGTAAAAAAGAAGAAGAATTAGACACTGATTTAACACATTTAAAAACTAATCTGGTTCTATATTAAAATAGGGTATTTTTGTTTTTATATATGTTCTGTGTACTACTAGAGTTACATTCATGAAATGAGAAAGTAAACCATAAACCAAGAGTGGAGCGTTTGATTTTCGTGGAGCAGTATCTTTGCTGTTGTTTTGTTTCATATCAGCTGATTCAAGGTGGATTGTGTGTGGATGCTGTGGTGTAAATACGAATGAAGAAGTGATGTGGAGGCAATAATTGTGACATGCATTAACCAGGAGATATGTTTCTCTCTTTCTAGTGTTTATGGAGGCTTTCAGAACATTTATTTCTTATTCCAAATCAGAGACTCAAAGTTTGTTGATATCCAAATTATTACTTAAAAAGTGTGTTTTGGTAGTGAGGTAAACATTGTTCAATCTTAAATCAGCTCCTTCTACTTTCTTGAAGTGTAAATTTAGTTAGAATAATGTTCGTCTTAAGTTTGAATATTTCTTGTTTCATTAACTCAAAGGTACCGGTATGATCAATATACCTGGACAGAATCTATGAACGTTATCTGGAAAATTTTACTATGTTGAATTAGTTTTATTTTTTTTTAAATTATGTTGTTAGTATAATGCATTGATTTGGAAATGTTTACATTGCGATTCAGAAAATGAATGCTTACACTACAACACATTATATTTTGTTCTGGTCGGTGACACGGGGAGTGAACTTCATCACTGGGTGCCATTTACTTTGTGTGTGCTGCACCGTGGGTTCTCCCTTGTTGTTTTATCTGTATTAATTTGTGGTTATCTGATAGCATTTTGTCACAGAGCTATATCTCCAGTTTGTAGTTATTGTCTTGAATATCTTGAGAATGCCATCTTCATGTAGATTAAATTAGATTTGAAATTTTGGAATATATTAGATATGTGCTGGTCAACAGAATGATGCTAAGGGATAAATGCTTGTCTTATAACAAGAGCAGAAAGAACACTAGTTTTACTTCACCATATAAGCCGCAGCCAATGTTTTCACATCACTTGGTATCTTCAAAATGCTTACAGCAAATGTCAGCACAAGCTGACTGCCATTTTTTTTCTATCTTAATAAAACACTGGATTATATTTTGATCCTAGAGCCATAGTTATGATGACCCCTTGAAACTCCTGCTTTGTTTATTTATGTTCCTGCTGATAATGGAAGAAGATGATGTGATTCTGTGTACCTCTGTTTAACAAACAATGGTGTTTGACCTTGCTGTGGCCATTGAGTATCAGGGTACATAGCAAAGACAGAGCTCTGTATTGACTTACATAAACTTGGTACCAGGTTGGGAATGATGATGTCTGGTTTCTGTTTTTTTCTTCCTGAGTATAGTTTTCTGTACAATTCTAAGTACTGATTTGATAGCAGTGTGAGTATGCCTTGTGAGTCATTGCAGTGACAGCAGTATTCCCTGTATCTGTTTTAAATGTGTTCTCCATGTTTGCTGTCTCGTGCTGTACCAGTTGAGCTAGGTCATGGTTGATTGGTGCTTTACCTGTTCATCAGCCAGTGCAGCTACACTGTAAATAACCACACTTCACTGTCTGCCCGCTACCCCCTTTCTTTCCCATTGTACATTCTTAATCATATTTATAACTAAGTTTTTCCTGCAGTGACTAACACAAAACTAGCTTCTTGCTTTGAAAAATCTTATGTCATTTGTTCATTGTAATGCATGATATTATATGTCTCTATTGAATTATTTATTTCATGAATTGCTTGTTTCCATACCATATTTGTTGTTTTAGCAGTTGCACTGAAAAATATGATTCTTTTTATGTGCATCCTTAATGTCTAAATCAGTGGTGGCCAATCTTCTCAGCTGCAGGGCCAAATGCTAGAAATAGAATTTTGAATCAGGCCTCACATAATTCTTTCTTGGAGAAAAATTCTTGAATATTTTTAAAGACAAAAGAAATAATCAAAAAGGAAGCATGTATATTAATGAAGTATTAAAATTATAGTTATTTGAAAGTGTTGAGGTTGAAAGGAATAGTGCTGAGTGCTGTAGTGTTTGATATCACTGTTGAAAGTTAAAGTTTATGCATATTATGATCCAGCTCCGCTTGTCACAAGCTGTCCGCGTATTGGCCATGCTTGGTCTAAATCAATCAATGGCTGGTTACAGATTGATTGTGAGTGCTAACTGACAGTTGTTTGTCATATATCACATAAATCTTATTAAAACTTTCACTTGTATAATTGTGATCTCCAGGTAGGTTGCCATAAAGAAATTATGTCTATTAGTTTCCTTTCTGATAACATAATTTTCAAGACTTCTATCATTTTTTGATATATCAGACAAGATATGTTGTTATTTCTTCATGTAATTCTCTATCTGTGCTTTGTAATAATGAAATTGAATCTGATTTATCTATTTTACAGGTTGAAAGTTGAGCTTCAGCAAAAACAATTAGTTCTGTGTGAAGAAAATGGTGCTGGCTTAATACAGAATTTGTGATTAGCAAACACGCTCTTGGTGGGATGTTGTGTGAACAGTATTGGTGCATCTAATGATAGTAGTGTCAGCGTCATGTCGGTGGTGACTCCACCACAGTATATATGTGTCACGTGTCTTCAGTATTTCACCACAAGGGACATGCTGATCAGGCATGCTTTTACTCATTGCCAGTTGGTAAATATACCATTGCACATTTGCCAAAACTGTGGTAATATTTTCTCAAATCCATCAAAGTTGTATGACCACCATTACCAACACAGCAAGAAAACTGTATTTGAAGAGCCGTCATCAGTTGAACTTGCTTGTGCAGTCTGTGAAGATGTTTTTAAATCATGGTGCATTCTGACAAAACATGTATTTACACACAGCTCACCTATTGCAGCTCCATTATATGTTTGTACACAATGCTCTAAAGTTTTTGGCGATATGGCAAAACTCCATCTTCATACTTATGCCAGCAGAAATTCACAAGAAAGGTAAAATGAGGTTTTTATTCTTTACATTGATGCTGCATTTATTTTGTTATTTTATTTTAATCTATATGTATAATAGTTTATTTCTTGTGAACAGAAGTTTTGAACTAAATGTATGGTTATCTTTTTTTCTGTCATCAGTCTTTCGACTGGTATGATAATACTTATTATATTCATGATTTATAGCTTTACAGGCTATGCCACATCATTTATTAGATATTCTAAGTTTAGAAAATCTAATAAACGACACGGCATAGCCTGTAAAGCCATAAATCATGTACAAAAATGGCCACGGAAGTCTTAAGAATTATTATGATCAGTTAAATTAATTGAAAATTTAATGTTTGATCCTGTGGGTAATATTTGTGTATTTGTCTAAGAATTTGGGGGTTTTAAGAGTGCTGGTACATATTTAGGCAGTTTTTTTAAAAATACATTAACTTTAGTATTTATTTTCAATACAGCTTTATTTGGCAATTCTGGCTAACAAACCTTGGGAGCTAATATTATCGAACTGAAGAGATACCTACTTCAAAATAAATTCACTCATTTAAAGACGGTATCGTGATAGTTAGACTAATTTTTTTTTGTAAGATAGAAGTAAATATTTGGTATTATCTCTATAACTAGTTAATCTTAGTATATTGACTTGAGGACATTATGAATTACCTAATGCTGGTTGCCCAACTTATGACTGAAATTTAAAAATTTAATAAAAACTTATGTTATTTTTACTAAGCAATTTAAAATAAAAATTATCACATAACAACGCAATTGGTAAGACAAGTGGTTTCAATATGGAACAGTGAATTTCTAGTTTTTTTAATGATCTTTATTTTAGTTAAATAATTTTCAGTAATCCAGGGATTGTAGCATTCTTGCCAGGGCCACATTTATGCTTAGGCTATCTAGGCTATAGCCTAGGGGCCTGTACCACAAAGGGGCCAGCACCAAATTCAAAAGTAAAAATAAAAAATATATATATCTATATTAGTCACTGTCATCCTGTTGTCATGCACTGCGAATAATCGATATTGTGTTTTTCATCTTTCTCTATTGCATGCTTTGTGATGTTAAACTTCTTTTATTGTTTGTTTTATCTTAATATGTAGGCCTGCAGTTTCATATTATTACCAAAACTTTAAGTTTGTAATTTTGTGGGGTTTAGCTGAGGGCGTTTGATTGCAACAACAGTACTAAAATCAGCAGCACCTTATCCATCAATCATCAGTCGACAAACTGAACGTGAGGGCATCACTTGCCAACCTTGTTCAATTCAGCTTCAGAAAAGATCCAGAAAGCATGTTACGAAATTTCGATTGTTCAGTAACTTACTCTACTATCATTACATATTTTGCATGAGAAGGTTTATTAATTTAATAATAAGTAATTGATATAAAGAGCCCACACCTCAGTTATAGCCCAGGGGCCTAAAGATCCTAAAGGGCCTGCACCACAAGTATAGCCTAGATATCTGCACACCCTAAATATGGCCTGGTTCTTGCCAGTGTCTTTGCTCGTGAATGGTGCAGTGGAACGGGACCTGTGTTATTGTTATATATTCTTATACCTAGCTCTGGTGCAGAATGGGATAGGTTAAATCAAGATAGAGGTGTATACAAGATGTAATTATCTATACAGTAGGAATCTCTACAGTGTTAGCAGTCAGTTCTAATGGAACATTGTTGTTCTGACACAGATTTGTTTTGGAATAGAAAATGTGTTGTTTCATTGTTTTTTCCGTGGCAGTATTATTTCCCTGCAATGGTTTTCTTTTGTGGTGTAGAGGTCGATAGGGTGTTAGGCAGCTGCTTTCACTCTGGTCTGAATGCTGTTACAAGGTGCTTCACTACATATGTCTTCATAGGAAATGCCAGACAATATCTCGTGCTATGCTTTCATCAGAAGACTGCTGCTTTCGCCTGCATACAGCAGCAGTAAGTGTTTTGTATGTGTTTTCTCAGCAGCTCAGGGAGTTGTAATCATGTCTTTTTTCTAAGACATCCATTTTAATTTCCATAGTGAACTACAATAGAGCAGGCCTGTATTGAAAACAACAGTACAATGCCAGAAATGCTAAATTTTAACTAAGCTGACATGATAGGTCAATAATTCATTTGACAGTGGTCAGTTGATTTTATTTGATGAGCCCTTTGTTGTGGCCAAAGAAATCAGATGGTTGCCCAGCCTAGGAAGGGAAGCACTAGAAACACAGATGAGATATAGGAACATGAACGCTTGTAGCAGGTTACAACTTGACTGCATTTGATCATAATTAATTAGAAAAATGTATGATGAGCAACCCTACTCACAGTTACATTTTTGACATCACCATGGAATATTAACTTGTGCAATTTTTGCTGATACATGTTGGTAATAACGGCAACAGACCCAGAAGTCCTTTGATGAATTATACAGCACAATGGTTAAATGTTAACTATATTAAATGGATGCTGCTCTAGATAATAAGAGACTGAGCATGGTGGATGAGTGGCCTCGCATTTGAATCCCCGTCTGGGCATCCAGATTTTTATTTTCCATGGGTTCCCCAAATTACTCCAGGTGAATGTCGGGATGCTTCCTTTAAAAGGCCATTATCGAATTTCCTCCCATTCCTTGTCCCCAGTCCCTGTTATGGCTACATTCTTCCAATTCCTGGCTTCCTCTGCTTTTTTGTGTCTCTGTGAATATCTGCGAGCCTTAAAGCTACAAGAAATTAGAGTACCCCATGAAACAAAAGTCCCTTTAGCTATTAATGGCTCCTTGAAATCGTTTTAGAGATTTTTGCATCTGACATAATTGTTCTGAACTACATGGCAGACCCTTAAACTTGGTCCAATCAGTGTTTTTCTTTTTTTAGGCTAGTATTCTTTCAGTGCTTGGGATTCCTTTAAGGTATCTAAGTAGCTTCAACTTTGAATCCAGTGGTGTTGGTTGTTGCATATATCTGATAGGCAGTGCCAGACGGTAAATCTACCATTTCCTCAGATGACTGTCTCAGGCATCCTCTGTAGTGTTGGTATGTTCCGTGGAGCCCTGCTTCAGCTCTCTTAGTGTGTCTTGATTTATGCCACTCAGGACAGGTGCACACTGCTTCACAGCGCTCAAGCAGCAGTGAGGAGGTCGCTGAGGTTTGCGCCTAAGTTGGCTCAAGATGTTGTTTTGTGCAGTTACTTTTATCTTTTTGCTTTGCAGTAGCGGTTTTAAGGAGTGAGATTTCTGCCAAGACTGGCACTGGGTGAGATACATTATTACTGTGTTTCCAAGTTGTTCAGCTTTTGCTTAGCGAATTTATGGCGTGGGTAAAATGCACATGCTTAAGTTTTTTTGTTTTGTTTTGGGTTTAGCCTTAGAACATTCTTTAATTAAATCAGCAAGTTTCTTGTTCTCTCTTTCTTTCTGGACTTCACATCAACAGTCAGTCGCCTTATTCATTTATTATTGTATTAGGTATTCTAAAAAAAGTTAGTGCACCTTATTCTTTCCATTTTTTCACAAGAATATTCTTATTTTCCATCGAGTTCTTGATTAATTTTGCAATGCATTTATGCCGTGGGGTGAAAAAAAACTCTGTGTTTGTGTCTAACTTGCGCTTGTCACTCTATTTGCTGCTTGGCCATGCAACTGAATTTGTTCTGCAACAACATCCTGTTTCTCTCACTACTGCTCATACTCTCTACTCAGTTATCAGTGTTTAACCGGTTTCTGTACACAGATGCCCAAATGAATGACCCCTCTGTGCTTGCAGGTTGTTTAATTTATCCTCTCAAATGTTCTGTTGTAGATTTATGGCTCATATATATCGCTTGACTTAGAGGACCAGAATGGTGTATGACGTGGCTATCCCCCCCTCCCCCCAAACACCTTCCGCAAATGCAAATTGTTTGACTAAGAAATCTCAAAGATATTAGTCTTATCCTCACAATCTGTCTTATATTCATCCTCGGCCATTCGAAATGTTATATATTGAACAGTTATAGCAAGACTATCAGCATAACTGAAATTATCCTAGTTGTTGAACCAATATTGATTGTTAGTGAAGATATTGAAAAGTACTGGAGGAAATACACTGTATGAGGAGGATCATTCTTGGGTTACCTGAATGACTTCTGATATTCTGAAGGCTGACGAATATGTGCCTGTTGATAAAGAGTTTATTTTTTATGAAGTTCATACGCATTTCTAAATAATGAATGTCCAGTTTCCATTGGGCCCCTTAAGCAATTTTATTTAAATGGCAAAAAATAGCTCCCTTTGTGTGTCTCCTTGAAAAATTGTATCATAACACTGTTTACCTTGCTTCATGCCTAACAGAACTTCGTCTCAGTGGGTTTCTTCCTTTACATTCAACTCTATAGAAACGGTGTATTTGATTAAAAATTGAACATAATCCTTGTGAGGGCCTACTGATAACTGGAGTTTTGCAACCATGTATGAATAATATAGTTTTAGACTACCAGTAATCAAAGCTGTTTCAAATAGCTAAGGTGAAACAGATATCAGGAAGAAGGATACAGTATATTTACGTCAAAAATTACATCCCTAAAAGCTTGGCATAAAAATAGTTGCCAAATTTGTTAAATGCTGTGAAAGTCCTGAGTTATTAGTAATGTATAGACCTACTTAATAAGGGTCGTATCGGCTTTGTATTACAGTTAGTTACTAGAGATAAGGGTCCACTACCGCACCCCAGAAACGCAGTGTAACTCAATACACAGCTCTGAAGGTAGTTTAGCTTCTCTTTTCGCCATCTGCATCGCCTCCATGTAAAGTGTGGCTCTGTTCACTTCCAGTTGAGCTCCTTGCGATTTTTTTGTTTGTTTGTAATGGTGTTCAACAGTGAAAGAGCTAACGGAATTAATTTTTGAAGCCAGAGCATATAATCTGTCGAAGTACACTAAACAAGAATTGATTAATAGTTAAAAATTCACAACATCAAATATTACACCATATTCAGGTGGTCTTATTGAACTTGCAAAGCTCCAAGGTGGTTGGAAGACAGTTCAACAACAACAACAAAAAAGTCTATAAGAAAGGATAAGACGAGTATTTTTGGAATGTAACAAGAATTCTTTGTATGGATAGTCTTTATCAAAAGAATTGGTACATAGTAATTTTTTTTGGGTCAAGTGAATAAAATAATTCGTGAAAAGTGAAAAAAAAGGAATCATCTTTGACCACGACATTGCACCTGCTTAAGAATGTACTTTGACAATACAGACTCTGAGGGATTTTTAGTATAAATTGGAGCATTGCATTTACTAGATATTGCCATGGAGAAAGGAAATATATAGAGGAGAAGTGACGTTAAATCTGTGAAGCCGGCTCTAAACTCTCACGCATGCGCGGTGGTGGCAGCGGCGATTTTGCGAACCCCAACAAATGCGAAGTTCACATTGTGTTCGATGCTGTGATTATTTCATTTTGTAAGGTGTATAAGTGTTTTATAATGCCATCTTGTGTTGCATACTGTTACACAAATAGGCAAGAGAGGAAAGAACCTGGAATATCATTTCATAAGTAAGTTGCATTCTAATAATTGTTCTTGAAGTGGGCGGTAGGAATTGCAAACTTTGTTGCCTGTCTATAAATATTTAGTCATAGCTCTCAATGGGAGACTTTGTTCTCAAATTTTTCTTGGTGTAGTGTAGAAAATCAGCATACCTTGCTAATTTGTACATAATAGACTAGCATTACTTTTTAACAAGAGTTGAAAATGAAATTTAAAGGGGTGTATTTTACATCACGATTCAGTGAATTTAGTATTTCCCTTTTTTTCGTCACGTTGCAGTATATACTGACAGTGTATGATGAAATTAAATGTGTTAAATTATGCTATGCAATCTAGGAATCTTGATGAAGCAAACGATGTTGTTACCGCAAATACAGTTTGCGATTCAAATACGTGTGTGTGGATGTGTCTACATAGTTTGATTCTGTAGCAGGCAATTTAATGGAGATTGTGGTTAGGTCTAAATGCAGTCTGTACCAGAATGGTTTTGTTGTTCCATAAAGGAACAAAGAATTATCTATTACTGTTAGTAATTTCATCAGAACCAAGTTAGTGACAAAACATGTATCGCGATGTAAACTGCTTCCAGCTATTCCCAATTAAGCTTACGATGAATGGTAACAAGATAACTATTTTTATTCTGGTCTAGGCCGCATTTCAACCCAACAACAAGTGGTAGTAAAAAAACTGAAATATCCATTCTGCATGTCAACAGTGTAATTCATTGTGGCTTTGGCAGAATTAATTTTTAGTCCAGGCCGCATATCAACCCAATCGCAGTATATCTCGAAAATAAAGCAAGATATCGAAAAATTTCATTTTTTATTTTCGATTTGTCTCGTCGTGTTACATAAGAATCGATCATTAAATTTAACTTTTGCGAAATTTTTCTTCTGCCTTTCAACTCAAGACACCTCACTTTTGATACAGTATATCTTGAGAACTAGGCGAGATATAGAAAATTTTTATTCTTTATTTTATATTTGTCTCGTCTTTTTAAATAAGAATCCATTATCAAATTTGACTTTGACCAATTTTTTCTTCTGAATTTCAACGAAAAACATTTCTCATTTGATACAGAATATCTTGAAAACTAAGCAGGATATCAAAAAATTTTATTCTTCATTTTTTTTATTTGTCTCATCGAGTTACATAATAATCCATCAACAGATTGCGGCGTTACGTTTATCCTGGAGTCCCCTTGAGGTTTTTGTACATATACGTCGTGTCTGTATGGGTACGGCCTCTTCTGCCCGGCGTCACTGCAATGCGTGGTGAAGGTCTCTTGCGTCGTCTCCATATATTTCTGTCCTCCATGGATTTTGCCAGCTCTAGGTTCCACGCAGTTTCAAGGCAAATGAGATTTATAAATGGTCTAATACCTGTTAGTATGTTGGATTATTCATGTGGTCTGCAGGTATGATATGTGATTTTTTATTCCAATTCAGCATGCTTGTAATGATGATGTATTTACTCCAGTGGATATGTTGCTTAATATTGCAAAATGCCGTTAGTTATTCAATAAAGTATACAATTTTTTTTTTTTTTTTTTGAAGATCAGGTCAATTCTGAAATCTAGATATGAAAAAAGGTATTCTAATCTATCATTTTATAATCTTTTGATAATTTCTTTATTTTTATCTTGTAAATATAGTCTATCAAATATCTATTACAAAATGAATTCCAGTAAATATCTCTATACTGATTTTATTCATTCGCCATGATGTTGACCTCTTTTTTTAATAAAAAATTAGCAGTATCATCTTGTGAAAGTAATGTCAGTGGGAATAAATTCAAATTTTTATTTGTATTGGGGTATTCACTGGTTTATTCAATAACCCTGGTTTTGTAACCAGACATATTAATCAATATACATTGTCATTGGTCCATTGAGTAGTTACAGTCCTTTTAACTAATACATTCCAGGTTTTTTTTAGGGAACACAAAATATTGTTTGCTAATACTAATTTTATTTATATTAGTAATGGCTTATAAACAGGCTGTATTAAACTTATCAGCGTCTTAAATTAGTAAATCTATAACTGATGAGATGATATTATTAGTGTTTACTTTAGAGGTTATTGAAGCGTTTTAAAACATTTTTTAAATATATATCTTTAGTTTTTACTTCAAATCACAATTTCATTCATCAGGTTTCTTTAGTTTACAAATATTTAATATTTTTTTATTAGTAGCACAGTTTGTTACTTATGCATTGTAATATTACCTATAAGAATAAGTATGTATTAAAACAATTTAGTCTATTAGTTGTAAATCTCAAAACATATCTATCAATTGTCATTTAATATACTTTTTCCGTATAATAAGTTCACCACATATATTCAAAATTTCCTGTTTCTAGGGATTATTGCGACTGCAAGAAAAGTGACTGTTGTTACGAGCTGCAACTCCAAACCAACAGAATAGAGGTGCCACTCACAAACTATAGTTGTAGTAGTATTCATTTGGGCCATTGCCTGAACTCAGGTGAAGATTGCGGAAAATATTTTACAAATTACTCAACTCTCAGAGAGTATAAGATGTTTCAGTCAAGTAAATGCCCATT
>JARYHS010005978.1:0-24255 GCA_031002005.1 Vandiemenella viatica
ATTGTAAAATGCGAACAATAGTTCCAGGTCCCTGTGGCGCAGAGGATAGCGCGTTGGACTTCTAATCCACAGGTCGTGGGTTCAATCCCACCAGGGATGATACGTTTTGAGAGTGAGTCAAACAAATATCTTTAAAATTAAATGTATTATCATCATCAAGAGATTTATTGTGCTTTGTTTAAGGAAGCAATATAGATTGTATAATGAGAAAGGCAGCGTTCTCACTATGATTTGTAAAATGCAAACAGTAGTTTCAGGTCCTTGTGGCGCAGAGGATAGCGCGTTGGACTTCTAATCAAATGTCGTGGGTTCGATCCCACCAGGGATGATACGTTTTGAGAGTGAGTCAACAAATATACTTTAAAATTAAATGTATTATCATCATCAAGAGATTTATTATGCTTTGTTTAAGGAAGCAATATAGATTGTACAATGGGAAAGGCAGCGTTCTCACTATGATTTGTAAAATGCGAACAGTAGTTTCAGGTCCTGTGGCGCAGAGGATAGCGCCTTGGACTTCTAATCCAAAGGTCGTGTGTTCGATCCCCACCAGGGATGATACGTTTCGAGAGTGAGTCAACAAATATACTTTTAAAATAAAATGAATTTTCATCATCAAGAGATTTATTGTGCTTTGTTTAAGGAAGCAATATATATTGTACAATGAGAAAGGCAGCGTTCTCACTATGATTTGTAAAATGCGAACAGTAGTTCCAGGTCCCTGTGGCGCAGAGGATAGCGCGTTGGACTTCTAATCCAAAGGTCGTGGGTTCGATCCCCACCAGGGATGATACGTTTTGAGAGTGAGTCAACAAATATACTTTAAAATTAAATGTATTATCATCATCAAGTGATTTATTGTGCTTTGTTTAAGGAAGCAATATAGATTGTACAATGAGAAAGGCAGCGTTCTCACTATGATTTGAAAATGCGAACAGTAGTTTCAGGTCCCTGTGGCGCAGAGGATAGCGCGTTGTACTTCTAATTCAAAGGTCTTGGGTTCGATCCCACCAGGGATGATACGTTTTGAGAGTGAGTCAACAAATATACTTTAACATTAAATGTATTATCATCATCAAGAGATTTATTGTGCTTTGTTTAAGGAAGCAATATAGATTGTACAATGAGAAAGGCAGCGTTCACACTATGATTTGTAAAATGCGAGCAGTTGTTGAGGTCCCTGTGGCGCAGAGGATAGCGCGTTGGACTTCTATCCAAAGGTCTTGGGTTCGATCCCCCCAGCGATGATACGTTTTGAGAGTGAGTCAACAAATATACTTTAAAATTAAATGAATTTTCATCATCAAGAAATTTATTGTGCTTTGTTTAAGGAAGCAATATAGATTGTACAATGAGAAAGGCAGCGTTCTCACTATGATTTGTAAAATGCAAACAGTAGTTTCATGTCCCTGTGGCGCAGAGGAAGTCGTGCGCAAGCGGTCGCAGTGGACGGACGTACTCTGAAGAAGCTACTTGCGTACTGTTGATTATAAGTGTTCGTGTTGCCGTGTTGTGTCTTTGTTTTTTTTTTTTGTGTGTGTGTGTGGGTGTGAATTTGTACATGTACTGTTCAAAAATCCATTAGAATGGTTTCAGTTCAGAGAGAAAACACAATAAAAATTGCTTTGGAGAAGCAAATGACGAAGCCTTCAGCCTTGGAAATTCACAATTGGATTGAGAAACAGTTGAAAGTAAGTAATGATCAAGTGGCTGCAATCCAGCTAAATACTTTCGAATCTGCGATTTACCTGAAATTATGTTCACCGCATGTTTTTGAACGTGTTCTTGCAGAAAATGCGGGCAACCACGAAATGAAACTAAATTCTGGTTCTCTTATTACTGTTCAAGTAAGCTCTGCAAACTGTAGTATAATTAATGCTAGATTGTTTAATCTTCCACTGGAAATATCTAATGAAACTATTAGTTCACATTTGGCAGTTTATGGTAAAGTAAAATCGATTCGTAATGAAGTATGGTCAGATCAATACGTGTATCGTGTGCCAAATGGTGTTCGAGCTGTTAAAATTGAATTGAAAAAGAATATTCCGTCTGTGCTCACAGTATCTGGACACCAAGCTTATGTAGTATATCCAGGACAGCTTCCAGCATGTTTTAATTGTAACAGCACAGACCATTTAAGAAAAGACTGTCCACAAAGAAAATTCAAGCTAGATTTAACTATGAGAAGACCTCTTTATTCTGATCTAGTGAAAATTACAGATATTACTGGGCAAGCACCGCAAGATACTGTAATATCGCATTCAGAAACTGTAAACAATGCTGACGGAAACGATGCGGAATCAGTTCCTGCTTCCTCGTCGCAGTCGAAGGAAAAGCAAACAGATGCAGTGATGCCTGTTTTGTCAACAACTCACTTGAAAACAGGAAATCCCACCACAGCTGGTAATGAGCCCACTGCAGGAAATACAGTAACACTTGCAAATGATGGACAGTTACATCAAGAAGAAGATTCTACAGGAAACAGTAACAATTCATCACAGATGGAAATTGAAATACCAAGCAAGACGAGCGTGAAACGAACAATAGAACACCTTGAATCTGAAACTGAAGAGGATTCAGAAGAGGATTCCGCAGAAATTAGAGAAGAAAACAACAGCACAGACACAGACTTTCCAAATGAAACATTTACCTACTCAAAGCAAGGAAACCAGATATTCGAAGCTGCTGAGTTACTGAAGTTGGCGGATTCTAAAAACCAAAGAAATGAGGAACATAGTCAAACCTCAAATATTTTGGACCTACCAAAGAATGACACTCAAACAAACGAAATGTATGATCAAAGAGAGAGTAAAGTTAAAAACCAAGTAGAAAAAATCCAAAAACTCCTACAGTCAGAAGAGGTTTCAGTGACCAAAGGACATACACCTATAGAAGATGTAGAAACGAAGATGAACAAAATAAAACAATCAAAAAAAGCAAAGAAAAAACTATGACCAGAGAGCGACCACAAAAGTCAGAATCTTCACTATTCATTTTAGATTAGCCAATTAAAAATGAATTATACACAAACAGTACTGACCGTAAATGTGTGTGGAATAGAAAATATAGTGAAGTGGAAGATTTTAGAGATTTTTGTAAAACAAAACAATGTTGATATAGTTTTCTTACAAGAAGTTACCAGAAATGACCTACCGTTTGATTCTAGTTACAACATATATACCAACGTTGGACTAAACGGAAGAGGAACAGCAATTTTAACAAAGGCGGGTATAGAACTTACAGAGATCGAATCTGATCCCGACGGTAGAGTTATTTCTGGCTGCATAAACAACAAAAAAGTAATAAATATTTATGCCCCATCCGGATCACAAAACAGAATCGAAAGAGCATACTTTTTTCAGCAGACTCTACCGTACTACTTTCGCAAAAATTGCGGTTACATCCTGGGGGGTGACTTCAACTGTGTCATAAGTGCATCAGACAGTACGGGAGAGACATCTATTTGTCAAAAACTAAAGTCGCTGATAACTGGCTTAAAATTGTCTGACGCCGTAACAAAATCGGGATGCAATTATATCCAACATACCTTTGTAAGCTCCATGTCTTCATCGCGAATTGACCGCTTCTATGTATCCGAAGACATAAATGTTAGTAAATGTGAAACGATTCCGCTTTCAATAACCGACCATCATGCAGTTATAATAAAAACTTCGGAATTAGGTCGACCAACCCCAATTGGAAAAGGATACTGGAAATTAGACGTGCAAATGTTAAAGCAAATGTGGGTAAATGATGAACTTACACGAAACTGGAGAAACTGGATAAACAGACAAAATAACTTCGAAAATAAGGTAATCTGGTGGGAACAAGTAGTAAAGCCTGGTATAAAAAAAATCTACCGACAGGCCCAGATATACCACTATAAGCTCCAACATGACACGATTGAATTTTACTATAGAGTCCTAAGAGACCTACAAACCAGATGTGACGCAGGAGAAAATGAAATATCAAAAATGAGACAAATAAAGAATAAAATATTGGAAGTACAGACTGATATTTTGCAGAAAAAGGTTATTACATCAAAAGATACACACTATTCAACAGACGAAGAAGTCGGTCTATATCAAATAGCACGGGAAAGGAAACGGGAATGCCGAAAAATAATAACTTCTATCACTGATGAAAATGGAGTCGTATGTATGTCGAATGCGGAAATCCGTTCAAAATTGACCTTGTACTTTTCAAATCTGTATAAAAAACCAGATGTTGACCTGCATGAAATAGGACATCTACTACAAAACTGTAACTCTAAAATATCAACCAATAGCTGCAGCGAATTACTAAAACCAATAACGGAGGAGGAAGTGGAAACAATAATTACCAATCTTCCCAGCCATCGCAGTCCTGGTATAGACGGCATCCCTTACGAATTTTATAAAGTGCATTGGAAGCAAATAAAGGAACAATTTATAGCTATTTTAAATCAGAAAATGAGGCAGAAGGAAATATATTGTCAACGGGAGGAAGGAATAATAGTGCTAATTCCGAAGGTCCGGACACCAAAGCAAATCAAAGACTATAGACCAATCCATCTCATGTGTACAGATTCTAAGATACTAGCACGCATCCTCGCCGCTAGATTAAAGACAGTTCTACCAGAAATAATAAAAGACGGGCAAACATGTGGCGTCCAATCTCAAAACATTATAAAAGGTTTGGAAAGACTTCGGAACTTGGCATTGTTAGCAAATACAGAAAGAAATATTCAGCTAGGACTCTTGAACATAGATTTTAGACAGGCTTTCGATAGACTTAGCCATGAATACATCAGAAAAGTAATGTGCCATTATGGTTTCCCACGGGAATTTATTTCTCTAGTAGTACCTGAAATCCAATTTGGCCAATCTAAAGTGTTAATCAATGGAGTTTTTGGTAAAGCTTTCAGTCTTGAAAGTTCAGTAAGGCAAGGGTGCCCACTGTCGATGTTTCTCTTTGTAATTGCAGTTGAACCTTTAATCAGGACAATTTCGGAGAGAATCAAAACAAGCCCCTCTGGAACAGTAGAAACAAATCTTTTCCCCGTAAATGCCTACGCCGATGACGTCACAGTAGTGATCAGTGATTATAATGAACTTGAAAGTGTGACCGCAATAACAGAAAAGTTTTCTACGTGTTCAAATGCAAAAATCAATACGGAAAAAACGAAGCTTCTGTGGTTAAGGAGAACAAATCTGCTGCATTCAAGTCAGTTGTTTCCTGAAGTAGAAGAGATGAAAGTGCTGGGAATCACCTTCCATAGAGACATGAAAACTATGATAGTAAAAAATACGGATAGTGTAATATCTAATGTAGTTGCTGTTTTAAAATCATTTAATAGGAAAAACCTAAATATTTTTCAAAGAATTGAGTGTATTAACATCTTCGCACTATCAAAAGTATGGTTTGTAGCACAAATCATACCACTAAGTCGTCAGGGTCTGGCAAAACTTAAAAAATACACCGGGTGGTTTCTATGGAGAGGTTCGGTCCTAAAACTATCACGACGGGAGGTAGAGCTGCCGGTGAGCGAGGGAGGCATGGGACTGACTGACATAGAACTAAAAGCTCAATCATTACTGATGAAAAACCTGTTACAGACAATGATGACAAGAGGCAAGGAATACGATCTAATGAAAAAGGCATGGTATGCGCCAAGAAACAGCAGAAGTCGAAGTATGCCAATTGAGTTCCGAAGATTTATGAATGAGCTAGAAAATCTGGTTTCTATATTACCAGTTAACTCCTGTATAAGCAACAGACTAATCCAACAACACCTCAAACAAAAGAATGACCTCCGTACCAAAGTAGAAACAAAAACATTCGGAATATATTGGAAAAACGTTTGGAAAAACATATCAGATAGACAAATTCCATCAAGATATAGGGCCACTCATTACAAAATGGTGCATAACTTAATACTTACGGCGGAGAGAAGTCACAGGATAAATAGGAAATTGAATCCATACTGTACAACATGCAACTTAACTGACACATGGCAGCACAGAATGACAGGCTGCGTACAGACAAAATCAGCCTGGAAATGGGTCAGATGGAAGCTGGCAACAATTTTAAACTTGCAAGAAAGTGATTTAGAAGTAAGAAAGGTAATATTTGGAGATATAACGGCGTTCCCAGACAGCAGAAGGAGAACAGCGTACTTGGTTCTCGCAATTTATGCCCACAACATTCTGCAGAAATGGAATCAAGTTAGGTTGAAGGAAATAAAAATCCAAATTGAGAGGGAAAAAAATAGAATTAAAAAGGACCCAGAATACAAACACAAATATATGCCTTATTTGAATATTATATGAATAAAAATAAATAAACAAATAATCAAAACAGATGTATAACAATGGTAAAAAATATATTTAAATAATTGAGAAAATAAAAAACTAATAAACAAAAAATAATATAAAATTTTGACACAAGTACGAGACTGCCCGTGGGGGTGAAGTACGGCGGGGACTTCGTGAGCCCCAAGACCGCTACGGTAGCCGAGAAGGCCCCACGGGAACTCCGAACACGTGTCTAAGTTTAAACTGTAGGGAAAAAAAAAAAAAAAAAAAAAAAAAAAAAAAAAAAAAAAAAAAAAAAAAAAAAAGAGGATAGCGCGTCGGACTTCAAATCCAAATGTCGTGGGTTCGATCCCCACCAGGGATCATACGTTTTGAGAATGAGTCAACAAATATACTTTAAAATTAAATGTATTGTCATCAAGAGATTTATTGTGCTTTGTTTAAGGAAGCAATATAGATTGTACAATGAGAAAGGCAGCGTTCTCACTATGATTTGTAAAATGCGATCAGTAGTTTCAGGTCCCTGTGGCGCAGAGGATAGCGCGTTGGACTTCTAATCCAAATGTCGTGGCTTCGATCCCCACCAGGGATGATACGTTTTGAGAGTGAGTCAACAAATATACTTTAAAATTAAATGTATTATCATCATCAAGAGATTTATTATGCTTTGTTTAAGGAAGCAATATAGATTGTACAATGAGAAAGGCAGCGTTCTCACTATGATTTGTAAAATGCGAACAGTAGTTTCAGGTCCCTGTGGCGCAGAGGATAGCGCCTTGGACTTCTAATCCAAAGGTCGTGTGTTTGATCCCCACCAGGGATGATACGTTTCGAGAGTGAGTCAACAAATATACTTTTAAAATAAAATGAATTTTCATCATCAAGAGATTTATTGTGCTTTGTTTAAGGAAGCAATATATATTGTACAATGAGGAAGGCAGCGTTCTCACTATGATTTGTAAAATGCGAACAGTAGTTCCAGGTCCCTGTGGCGCAGAGGATAGCGCGTTGGACTTCTAATCCAAAGGTCGTGGGTTCGATCCCCACCAGGGATGATACGTTTTGAGAGTGAGTCAACAAATATACTTTAAAATTAAATGTATTATCATCATCAAGAGATTTATTGTGCTTTGTTTAAGGGCAGCGTTCTCACTATGATTTGTAAAATGCGAACAGTAGTTTCAGGTCCCTGTGGCGCAGAGGATAGCGCGTTGTACTTCTAATTCAAAGGTCTTGGGTTCGATCCCCACCAGGGATGATACGTTTTGAGAGTGAGTCAACAAATATACTTTAACATTAAATGTATTATCATCATCAAGAGATTTATTGTGCTTTGTTTAAGGATGCAATATAGATTGTACAATGAGAAAGGCAGCGTTCTCACTATGATTTGTAAAATGCGAACTGTTGTTTCAGGTCCCTGTGGCGCAGAGGATAGCGCCTTGGACTTCAAATCCAAATGTCGTGGGTTCGATCCCCACCAGGGATGATACGTTTTAAGAGTGAGTCAACAAATATACTTTAAAATTAAATGTATTATCATCAAGAGATTTATTGTGCTTGTTTAAGGAAGCAATATAGATTGTACAATGAGAAAGGCAGCGTTCTCACTATGATTTGTAAAATGCGAACAGTTGTTTCAGGTCCCTGTGGCGCAGAGGATAGCGCGTTGTACTTCTAATTCAAAGGTCTTGGGTTCGATCCCCACCAGGGATGATACGTTTTGAGAGTGAGTCAACAAATATACTTTAACATTAAATGTATTATCATCATCAAGAGATTTATTGTGCTTTGTTTAAGGAAGCAATATAGATTGTACAATGAGAAAGGCAGCGTTCTCACTATGATTTGTAAAATGCGAACAGTTGTTTCAGGTCCCTGTGGCGCAGAGGATAGCGCCTTGGACTTCAAATCCAAATGTCGTGGGTTCGATCCCCACCAGGAATGATACGTTTTAAGAGTGAGTCAACAAATATACTTTAAAATTAAATGTATTATCATCATCAAGAGATTTATTGTGCTTTGTTTAAGGAAGCAATATAGATTGTACAATGAGAAAGGCAGCGTTCTCACTATGATTTGTAAAATGCGAACAGTTGTTTCAGGTCCCTGTGGCGCAAAGGATAGCGCCTTGGACTTCAAATCCAAATGTCGTGGGTTCGATCCCCACCAGGGATGATACGTTTTAAGAGTGAGTCAACAAATATACTTTAAAATTAAATGTATTATCATCAAGAGATTTATTGTGCTTTGTTTAAGGAAGCAATATAGATTGTACAATGAGAAAGGCAGCGTTCTCACTATGATTTGTAAAATGCGAACAGTTGTTTCAGGTCCCTGTGGCGCAGAGGATAGCGCCTTGGACTTCAAATCCAAATGTCGTGGGTTCGATCCCCACCAGGGATGATACGTTTTAAGAGTGAGTCAACAAATATACTTTAAAATTAAATGTATTATCATCAAGAGATTTATTGTGCTTTGTTTAAGGAAGCAATATAGATTGTACAATGAGAAAGGCAGCGTTCTCACTATGATTTGTAAAATGCGAACAGTAATTTCAGGACCCTGTGTCGCAGAGGATAGCGCGTTGGACTTCTAATCCAAAGGTCTTGTGTTCGATCCCCACCAGGGATGATACGTTTTAAGAGTGAGTCAACAAATATACTTTAAAATTAAATGTATCATCATCATCAAGAGATTTATTGTGCTTTGTTTAAGGAAGCAATATAGATTGTACAATGAGAAAGGCAGCGTTCTCACTATGATTTGTAAAATGCGAACAGTAGTTTCAGGTCCCTGTGGCGCAGAGGATAGCTCGTTGGACTTCTAATCCAAAGGTCGTGGGTTCGATCCCCACCAGGGATGATACGTTTTGAGAGTGAGTCAACAAATATACTTTAAAATTAAATGTATTATCATCATCAAGAGATTTATTGTGCTTTGTTTAAGGAAGCAATGTAGATTGTACAATGAGAAAGGCAGTGTTCTCACTATGAATTGTAAAATGCGAACAGCGGTTTCCGGTCCCTGTGGCACAGAGGATAGCGCGTTGGACTTCTAATCCAAAGGTCGTGGGTTCGATTGCCACCAGGGATGATACGTTTTGAGAGTGAGTCAACAAATATACTTTAAAATTAAATGTATTATCATCATCAAGAGATTTATTGTGCTTTGTTTAAGGAAGCAATATAGATTGTACAATGAGAAAGGCAGCGTTCTCACTATGATTTGATAATGCGAACAGTAGTTTCAGGTCCCTGTGGCGCAGAGTATAGCGCGTTGTACTTCTAATTCAAAGGTCTTGGGTTCGATCCCCACCAGGGATGATACGTTTTGAGAGTGAGTCAACAAATATACTTTAAAATTAAATGTATCATCATCATCAAGAGATTTATTGTGCTTTGTTTAAGAGAGCAATTTAGATTGTACAAAGAGAAAGGCCGCAATCTCACTATGATTTGAAATTTGCGAACAGTTTTTTCAGGTCGATGTGGCGCAGAGGTTAGCGCGTTGGACTCCTAATCCAAAGGTCGTGGGTTCGATCCCCACCAGGGATGATACGTTGTGCAAGTGAGTCAACAAATATACTTTAAAAGTAAATGAATTTTCATCATGAAGAAATTTATTGTGCTTTTTTTAAGAAAGCAATGTAGATTGTACAAAGAGAAAGGCCGCGTTCTCACTATGATTTGTAAAATGCGCTCGGTAGTTTCAGGTCCCTTTGGCGCTGAGGATAGGGCGTTGGGCTCCTAATCCAAAGGTTGTAGGTTCGATCCCCACCAGGGATGATACGTTTTGCAAGTGAGTCAACAAATATACTTTAAAATTAAATATATCATCATCATCAAGAGATTTATTGTGCTTTGTTTAAGATTGCAATATAGATTTTACAAACAGAAAGGCCGCATTCTCACTATGATTTGTAAAATGCGAAAAGTAGTTTCAGGTCCCTGTGGCGCAGAGGATAGCGCGTTGCACTCCTAAGCCAAAGGTGGTGGGTTCGATACCCACCAGGGGTGATACTTTATGCAAGTGAGTCAACAAATATACTTTAAAATTAAATGTATCATCATCATCAAGAGATTTATTGTGCTTTGTTTAAGAAAGCAATATAGATTGCACAAACAGAAAGGCCGCGTTCTCACTATGATTTGTAAAATGCGAATAGTAGTTTCAGGTCCCTGTGGCGCAGAGGATAGCGCGTTGGACTCCTAATCCAAAGGTCGTGGGTTCGATCCCCACCAGGGATGATACGTTTTGCAAGTGAGTCAACAAATATACTTTAAAATTAAATGTATCATCATCATCAAGAGATTTATTGTGCTTTGTTTAAGAATGCAATATAGATTGTACAAACAGAAAGGCCGCGTTCTCACTATGATTTGTAAAATGCTAATAGTAGTTTCAGGTCCCTGTGGCGCAGAGGATAGCGCGTTGGACTCCTAATCCAAAGGTCGTGGGTTCGAACCCCACCAGGGATGATACGTTTTGCAAGTGAGTCAACAAATATACTTTAAAATTAAATGTATCCTCATCATCAAGAGATTTATTGTGCTTTGTTTAAGAATGCAATATAGATTGTACAAACAGAAAGGCCGCGTTCTCACTATGATTTGTAAAATGCGAATAGTAGTTTCAGGTCCCTGTGGCGCAGAGGATAGCGCGTTGGACTCCTAATCGAAAGATCGTGGGTTCGATCCCCACCAGGGATGATACGTTTTGCAAGTGAGTCAACAAATATACTTTAAAATTAAATATATCATCATCATCAAGAGATTTATTGTGCTTTGTTTAAGAATGCAATATAGATTGTACAAACAGAAAGGCCGCGTTCTCACTATGATTTGTAAAATGCGAACAGTAGTATCAGATCCCTGTGGCGAAGAGGATAGCGCGTTGGACTCCTAATCCAAAGGTCGTGGGTTCGATCCCCACCAGGGATGATATGTTTTGCAAGTGAGTCAACAAATATACTTTAAAATTAAATGTATCGTCATCATCAAGAGATTTATTGTGCTTTGTTTAAGAATGCAATATAGATTGTACAAACAGAAAGGCCGTGTTCTCACTATGATTTGTAAAATGCGAACAGTAATTCCAGGTCACTGTGGCGCAGAGGATAGCGCGTTGGACTCCTAATCCAAAGGGCGTGGGTTCGATCCCCACCAGGGATGATACATTTTGCAAGTGAGTCAACAAATATACTTTAAAATTAAATGTATCATCATCATCAAGAGATTTATTGTGCTTTGTTTAAGAATGCAATATAGATTGTACAAACAGAAAGGCCGTGTTCTCACTATGATTTGTAAAATGCGAACAGTAGTATCAGGTCACTGTGGCGCAGAGGATAGCGCGTTGGACTCCTAATCCAAAGGTCGTGGGTTCGATCCCCACCAGGGATGATACGTTTTGCAAGTAAGTCAACAAATATACTTTAAAATTAAATGTATCATCATCGTCAAGAGATTTATTGTGCTTTGTTTAAGAATGCAATATAGATTGTACAAACAGAAAGGCCGCTTTCTCACTATGAATTGTAAAATGCGAACAGTAGTTTCAGGTCCCTGTGGCGCAGAGGATAGCGCGTTTGACTCCTAATCCAAAGGTCGTGGGTTCGATCCCCACCAGGGATGATACGTTTTGCAAGTGAGTCAACAAATATACTTTAAAATTAAATGTATCATCATCATCAAGAGATTTATTGTGCTTTGTTTAAGAATGCAATATAGATTGTACAAACAGAAAGGCCGCGTTCTCACTATGATTTGTTAAATGCGAACAGTAGTATCAGGTCCCTGTGGCCCAAAGGATAGCGCGTTGGACTCCTAATCCAAAGGTCGTGGGTTCGGTCCCCACCAGGGATGATACGTTTTGCAAGTGAGTCAACAAATATACTTTAAAATTAAATGTATCATCATCATCAACAGATTTATTGTGCTTTGTTTAAGAATGCAATATAGATTGTACAAACAGAAAGGCCGCGTTCTCACTATGATTTGTAAAATGCGAACAGTAGTATCAGGTCCCTGTGGCCCAAAGGATAGCGCGTTGGACTCCTAATCCAAAGGTTGTAAGTTCGATCCCCACCAGGGATGATACGTTTTGCAAATGAGTCAACAAATATACTTTAAAATTAATTGAGTTTTCATCATCAAGAGATTTATTGTGCTTTGTTTAAGAAAGCAATATAGATTGTACAAAGAGAAAGGCCGCGTTCTCACTATGATTTGTAAAATGCGAAAAGTAGTTTCAGGTCCCTGTGGCGCAGAGGATAGCGCGTTGCACTCTAAGCCAAAGGTGGTGGGTTCGATCCCCACCAGGGATGATACGTTATGCAAGTGAGTCAACAAATATACTTTAAAATTAAATGTATCATCATCATCAAGAGATTTATTGTGCTTTGTTAAAGATTGCAATATAGATTGTACAAACAGAAAGGCCGCGTTCTCACTATGATTTGTAAAATGCGAACAGTGGTTTCAGGTCTCTGAGTACTTGCTTCGGCAGTACATATACTAAAATTGGAACGATACAGAGAAGATTAGCAGTGCCGCAGAGGCAGTCGAAGCGAACGGACGTGTTTTTTCCGTGAGCTGCGTTTGGGTTGAACTGATTTGTGTATATTGGTGTAAATAATATTACTTGTCTGTGTTGTATAAGTGGTTTTCTTTCGTCTTGTGTTCGTGTGCGTCGGGCATTTCTTGAAAATGCCTCGTCAAGGTGTTCGGAAAAATACTGTGAAATTTAGCTTTCAGAAAAATACCAGACATGTGCAACCAACAGCGTTGGAGGTACATACTTGTCTCTGCAAGGATATTGGAATTAAAACGGAGCATGTTGCTGCTATTCAGCTGGATACAGATGACTACTGTGTTTTCGTGAAACTGCAAGATCAAGCCCACTTCGAGAAAATCCTGCGACAGTTCGGAGGCCAACGTGACTTCGTTCACCGGGATGGCACTATTAGCAAGGTAGGGTGTCAGCAACGCTGGGGAGGACGTGAAAAAGTGTTAGGATATTAAATGTACCACCGGAAGTCGACAACCGGGAATTCGCTGAAGCTCTGCGTTCGTATGGTGAAATAAAATCTATAACAAACGAGAAATGTTCTCCAACATACCCAATCCAGGGTTATAATGGTATTCGCCTATAGAAATGGTTCTAAAAAAAGACATCCCATCACATATAAATGTAGATGGTTTCAGGGCGCACGTCATATACAGTGGCCAATTGCCTACCTGTCATATTTGTAACATGACCGGCCATTTCAGGCAAAATTGCCCAAGACGTGTCTTTGTGCTAAAAAACAATCTGCAGCAACGAAGAATTGTAGAAGATGCTGACACCGATAAATTATCGACGTTGATAGCACCAGGCAATGCCGACGGTACAAGAGATGAGGGAATGGAAGAAATAATCAATGACAAAAACTTTCCACCACTTCCCACGCCCAGAGATACTCAACAAAAAACAAGAGAGACTGATGCTAGATTAAAACGGCAAAGAGACGTGTCTTCAGCAGAATCGGATAATGACCCAACTTCATCACCAAAGCCTGTGAAACATAAACCATCTCAGCAGAAAAAGGATGAGGAAGCACAAGATGACCTTCAGACACTGAATGTAGGTCAAGAAAATGAGACAGAATATCCACCTAGCGATATTACTGATACCATCACAAACAGTCAGCCTATGGATTACGGAACGGAGGAAACAGATGTTTGGAGACATCAACTAGCGGCGAGTGTTTCCCGGAAACTATCTCCACAACATTGAGGAAACAGTCTGCTGAGAATGTAAATAAACATCCTGCATTGCACAGAGTAGCAGCTGCGGAAGAAAACAGTGATCATGAAGTAAATATCGCTCTCGATAAGTCGGATACTGATACGGAAGAAGCGATAACCCAAGATACAATACCCAGAAGAAGAAGAAAAAAGAAAGTGCAGCCTAATCTTAACGCTGCACGTAATGCGAAAACTAATTTGACAGGACCTGAAAAAGCATCTCAACTAAGTTAAATTATTGAAAATCCACCCCAATCAATATCAAAAATATAAGTGTAGCATGAATAGAGTTTGCAGAATAATTACGTTGAACATTGCAGCAATAAGGAACGACGCAAAATGGGCCATTCTGGAGCAAACGCTAGTAGATGCAGACGTTGACATAGCATTCCTGCAGGAGGTATCGCGAAGCGATTATAATTTCCGTAGTCCCTACAACCGATACTTCAATGTCGGAACTCATGAAAGAGGCACTGCCATATTAACAAGACCTGGGCTCGAACTGAAAGAACTTCAGTATGACCCCGAAGGTAGGATTACCTCAGGGCTGTTAAACAATACGCAGTTAATAAATATCTACGCACCCTCAGGAAGTCAAAACGAAAGGACACGTAACATATTTTTTCAGGAAGCTTTACTGCCGTTCATACACCCCAACGCAAACAGTATCCTATTAGGAGGTGACTTTAATTGCGTATCACAACCAGCTGACCAAACGGGACAGTTCCGAAACAACTGGGGGTTACAGACTCTAGTCCAGAGATTACAGCTGAAGATGTAGCATGGCTACTAAAAGTAGGGACGCCACCGTTCACCCACATCACACAAACTGCGGCGTCAAGAATAGACAGAATTTATGTGAGTTTGGGACTACGAGATCAACTTACATCGTTCGACACTATACCAGTGAGTTTCTCCGATCATTCTGCAGTCTTAGTAGTGGTCAAGGGATTGCCGAAAACTAAAGTGTTTGGAAGAGGTTTCTGGAAACTAAATACCGGCCTTCTAAAGGATCCAGAGATTAAAGAAAATTTTCAAAGTACATGGGATGCCTGCAAAAGGAAACGGACTAACTACTCAAATATACAACATTGGTGGCATGAAATTGCGAAGACAGCGATTAAAAAATTTTTCAAAGACCACTCTTAACAACGGGCAATTGAGGTAAGGAACACGAAAGAGTTTTATTACAGAGTGTTACGAGAACTAAACGAAAAAGCACACAATGAAGATCACGTGATGCAAGAAATAAAAGAGGTGAAAGAAAAACTCCTAGATATTCAAAGGAGTATAATTGAAAACAAATTCACTTCAACAAGATATAATTCAAAAATCCTTGGCGAGAGATCAAGTCTGTACCAGTTCGCTCAAGAGAGTAAGAACAAAAGAAATCGTCTTATCAAACAAGTGACAGATGAGAACAATACAGAACTAACCACTACAAGAGAAATCCTTGCTACTTTCACGACGCACTTCACTGAATTATACAAACCATATGAGACAAACGACGCATCTATCAATGAATTACTTGCAGCATGCGAAAAGCGTCTGCAAAGAGATACCGCCGACATGCTTACAACTGAAATAACAAATGAAGAAATCGAGAGAGTCGTGAGAAGCCTTCCAAATTACAGAAGCCCAGGAGAAGACGGAATCCCCTACGAGTTTTATAAATATTACTGGGACATAATTGGGACGGAGGTATCAGAAGTAATCAAAGAAAGCATAGACGTCAACACAAGAATAGGAGACTATAACAAAGGGATTATAGTTCTTGTGCCCAAAAGCACAAGCTAAAACAGTTAATGAATATAGACCTATAACATTATTAAATGCTGACCAAAAAATCAGTGAAAAAGTGATGGCAAACAGATTAAAAATAAGTCTGAGAGAAGTAATAGGGTTTGGCCAGACATGCACAAATGGCGATTTAAACATAACTGATGGTATAGGACTTTTAAGAAATATTGTGATGTTACCCAGCCAAACAAATAACTCCTGCAGAGCTTTTTTAAATATTGACTTCGACAAAGCCTTTGATCGCATAAGTCATGACTTTTTATTCAAAACAATGAAACATATGGCATTCCCTGACAGATTCATAGAAATACTGAAAACATTCGTCGTTAACACAAAATCGAGAATAATGGTAAATGGCGTTTTAGGAAGCACGTTAAACATAGGTAGATCAGTAAAACAAGGAAGTCCTCTCGCAATGATGTTATTCAACATTGCAATTGAACCATTCATAAGAACAATCCATCAGAAAGTGACAGGATTAGAAACAGGAACATACAGGATCCCGGTCATTGGTTATGCTGATGACGTAACAGTTATCATCAGCTCCAGGCGAGATATTGAGAAAACAGCAGAGATACTGAAAACTTATGAGGAAGCCTCCGGATCGAAAATCAACAAAGCGAAGACTAAATTGCTGCCGCTTTCAGACGAAGATGCATCGCTCACCGCTTCCTTGTTTGAAACTTGTAATAACATCAAGATA
Source organism: Vandiemenella viatica (assembly GCA_031002005.1). Lineage (NCBI taxonomy): Eukaryota > Metazoa > Arthropoda > Insecta > Orthoptera > Morabidae > Vandiemenella > Vandiemenella viatica. Next base: position 16,590 of record JARYHS010005978.1, read on the forward strand.
CTAGGTATAACTTTTAATCCCAATATACAAGAAATGATAAAGAACAATTGGGAGGAAACTGTACAGAAAGTTGTTGGAACCCTAATTGCATTCAAAGATAGAAAATTGAATCTCATACAAAAAATTCAAGTAACCAACATATTTGTATTGGCACGTGTTTGGTATGTTGCACAAATATTGCCGATCCCCAACAAAGACTCGGCAAAGATTAGGATGCATGTCGGAGATTTTATATGGAATAAATCAAAGTGGAGGATAGCCAGAGATCAGCTCTATATGTCCAGGCGAGAAGGTGGGCTTTGCCTGCAGTCCGTTAACTTAAAGGCTAAAGCGCTGTTCATCATGAGAACGGGCATCCGAGTTGATATCTCGTAGCGAACGGACGTGTTTATCGAGCGCTCAAGATAGAACAACAACCTTGGCTAACGTGTGACGGACTTGATTCAGGAAACTTGGTACAGGAAACTACGCGCGGCAATAACCTACATCTAACTGCCCTCCTAGCTGTTAGGGAAATTTGTGTCTCAGGGACTATCCACTGGGTAGTATCCCGCGGGCGCTGAGGTTTAGGGTTGCTCTTGTTGCCGGGAATCCTAACGGTGACAACGAGGCACAAGAGCAACACCCCCACCATAGGCATGTCAGGGGTAAGGAGAGAAGAACAACCCGACGACGAAGAACAAAACAGTGAGGTGATGGAGGAAGAGAACGACCAGGATACTCAACTGACAACACAAGAACAGAACGAACAGTCAAATAGACAAGCATTTATATTTACTGGAAAACAGTTTAGTATAGGACAAGAAGGCGAAGTTCCGCAAGAAGGATTCAACTTTACAACAGTGTACGACAGAAGACGACGAGCACAAAATAAACAAAGAGAGGTACAGGAAATCCGACAAAACTCTCGAGAGAAGATGAAGTTGGACAACAGATTTGCAGTTCTATCAGACCACTCCGAAGAAAGCGATGGAGACCAAGAGGAGCACATGGATGATGCGTCACAATCAGGACAAGAAGAAGAAACAGAAGAACAAGGACCCCCACTTCCAAGGATACCACCAATTGTAACCTACCAAATAGGGAACTTCCTAGCACTAAACCAGAAGATAAAAAGCTTCATTACAGGAGAACTCAAAGTGATCTTCCGCGGAGACAGCCTAAAGTACCATCTTGAGACCATGGAAGATTATGAAATGGTGAGAAGTTTCTTCTTGAGAGAGAAAATAAACTTCTACACTCACCAGACCCCAGTTGACAAAAAGCTAAAGGTGGTAATCAAGGGGCTACCACCAACAACTCCAGAGGACATCATCAAAACTGAACTTATTAATTATGGTTTCGACGTACAAATGGTACACCAATTTAAAAAGAGAGATCCAGATACAAGGGACCTAATTCCACTTTCTACCTATTGTGTAACCCTAAATCCCGGAGAAAAGTCCGAGGAAATATACAACATGAGAGGAATACTATACACTAGAGTAAGTGTGGAGAGTTACAAATCCAGATTGGGACCAAGTCAGTGCCATCGATGTCAGAGACTGGGGCACACCGCAAATTATTGTCAAATGCCCAGTCGATGTGTAAAATGCGCGGGACGGCACGCTACAAAAAATTGCAAAATGAGCCATCAGGAGAAGGCAAAATGTGTAAATTGTGAGGGGGATCACCCAGCCTCGTGGAAGGGATGCCAGGCATACCAGGCCCTTTTGAGACCAATCAAAGCGAAGGTCCAAAATGAGGACAAATCAAAGGACACTAGAAAGACAAGAAATCAGGAGAAGGAAAAATTTATCCGTGACAGCGACACAAAGCAGTCAGAAGACAAAAACAAAGGGAACGTGGAACCAGGAAGAAGCTATGCAGATAAGGTGAAAACAAACCAACAAAAAGAAAATTTGCAGAAGCACCGAGAAGAGAAAGGAAGAGGCAGAGGAAATCAAAGACAAAAAGAAAACACCTTTATGGAGGATCTCAGTGAAATGGAAGACATCCTTGGAAGCATGAGTTTTAAAAAGGCAATCTCCATCTTTATGACAACACTAAAAGAAATAAAAGAAGCCACAAGTGTCTGGGGCAAAATCATCGCAATAATCAAAGGATTAAGCGAAATGATAGATTAATGGCTAATAAGAAGGGGAAACTACTTGATACCAATGTATATATTTTCAACGCAAATGGTTTAAAAAGCAAGAAACAAGAAATCATTGACTTTTTAAAACGGAAGAAAGTGGACATGATGCTTATAACGGAAACACATCTAAAACCCACAGACAATTTCCGAATACCAAACATGAAAATTTACAGAAAGGACAGAGAGAGACAAAGGGGAGGGGGCACGGCAATCCTGATAAAATCAACCCTCACGCACCAACCAAAAACTTTGCCGGAACTTGAGAACATGGAAGCCAGTGCAGTGAGCATCAATGCAATAGATGGAGAAGTAACATTTATCGCCGCATACGTAAGCCCTCGGAAACAACTTACAGAGAATGACTTAAATAGTGCCATGTCAATATCTGAGAGGGTCATACTGGGTGGCGATCTAAATGCTAAACATCCGGCTTGGAATAGTAGAGTCACAAACGGAAAGGGTCAAAGATTAATAGAAATATCTGAAAGACTAAATCTAACAGTTATGGGCCCCGAGGAACCGACTTACATTCCTACCTCCGCAAGACAACAACCAGATGTACTGGATATAGTGATAGCAAAGAATATAAGACGAACTATAAATCTGGAAACCATAAATGACCTATCATCGGACCACAATCCAGTTTTGCTACAAATCAGGAAGTGGGCAAGCAGTCAAGAAAACCCGAAAATCCTTAAACAGACGGACTGGGATAGATTCACTAATTTAATTCAACAAAATATCTGTCCCACCATGGAATTAAATAATAAGCTGCAGATAGATAAAGCAATAAATACTCTAACAAAAATTATTAAAGAAGCAGAAAAACATGCCTCAGTCGTAACGGTAATGGAGACAAAAATGGAAGAACAAGGGTCAGCACTTATAGAAGAACTGAAGTACCTTAAGAACCAACACCGGAAGCGCTGGCAGAGATTTAGGGACCCAGCGGACAAAAGGGAAATGAACAGGTTCGCCAGGGAGATTAGGAAACGATTACAGGAAAGAAGAACCGAACAATGGGAGGACAAAATGTCCCGACTAACCCTCCAACACCGTGACGCATGGAGCCTAGTGCGAGCACTTAAAGAACCAAAACCAGGCAACCAAGCTATCATGGGTCCGAATGGAGCGGTCTTTGACTCAATGAGCCAGGCAGAAATTTTAGCAGACCATTTTGAAGCACAACATGCAACACCAGAAGTACAACTAACTATGGCCCAACAACGGGAAGAGGAAGAAACCAAGCAAATTGCCGAAAACATCAGGAAGTGTGAGGATCCAGTAAACCCTGAGCTAACGAGCCCAACAGAGATAAAAACAATCATCAGGCGACTTAGCAGCAACAAAGCACCAGGAGATGACAAAATCTCAAATATGCACCTTAAAAAACTGCCAAGAAAAGCAATAGTGTTAATAACAAGAATAATAAATAGCTGTATGCTACACTGCTACTTCCCAAAAAACTGGAAAACGGCCAAAATCATAGCCATCCCCAAAACAGGGAAAGCAAATACAGACCCAACCAATTATAGACCAATCAGCCTGCTCAGCAGTCTATCAAAAATCTATGAAAGGGTACTAAAAACAAGAATTACTCGACAACTTGAAGAAAATCATACAATACGACTGGAACAATTTGGATTTAAAGATAAATTATCGGCAACGCTACAACTATACAGAATGGCCGAATTGATAAGCAAAGGTTTCAACACTTCCAAGTCAACAGCGGTGGTCTTCCTGGATATCCAGAAAGCATATGATAAAGTTTGGCACGATATGCTGTTAAGGAAGCTACAACAAGAGACACAGATAGATCAGTGCTACATACGAATAATAGCAGACTACCTTACAAATCGAACCTTCTACGTGTCAGTAAAAGGACAGAGATCGACAAAACGACTAATGACAGCGGGAGTACCACAGGGATCAGTCATATCACCACCATGTTTTAAAGTCTACGTTAACAAATTCCCTGCAATTCCGGGAATCACCTTAGCTCAGTTCGCTGATGATACAGCTGCTATGTGTTCAGGACGTCAATTCAATGCAATAATTAATAAGATGCAGAGACAACTGCAAGAAGTAGAGAAATGGTGCATAACAAATAAAGTGTGCATCAACGCCAACAAGAGCGCGGCCGTGTTCTTCACAAAAAGGAAGGAAACCGGACACACAATTACAACTCGCAGGACATGGAATCCCCTGGAAAGAAAAGCACAAATACCTAGGAGTGATATTAGATTCAAAACTCTTGTACAACCACCATATCAAGGATAAGTGCCAAAAAACCCTAGGAATTCTAATGAACCTATATCCGATTCTGTACAGTAAGGAACTGTCATTAGAAACAAAAATACGCCTATACAAAACCATAATTAGACCAACCATGCTCTACGGATGTGAAGTATGGGGGACGGCAAGTAACGTCCACATTCAGAAACTACAAATAATACAGAATAGAAGCCTACGTATAATACTAAAAGCAAATAGATATACACGAATAGACGACCTCCACGATTGGACAAACATACCAAGGATTCATACGGCTATTTTCCAACAAACTGAAAGATTCCACGAAAACATGACCAGAACAAGGCAGTCAGTAGAAAACTTAAGAGACGTTGGGAACTACAAACCAAAGAGATGGCACAAGTATAAAGTCCCCCTAAGTATACTTTACCAACCAGAATAATACAATAAAATAAAAATATACCTAACCACAGATCCTGTCCTGTACATACAACAAGGAGGTTTTCCCCCTGATAAGGGTTTTACCCTCCAAAGTGCACACCACAAAAAGAGAAAACAGATACAATTTGACACAAAGAAGCAGAGCTACCAAAGGTAGCGGGGCTTGCAGAAAAGACACAAAAAAAAAAAAAAAAAAAAAAAAAATGAGAACGGTAAAAACTTAACCAGCAATTTTCCGAGTGTCCGATATGCGTTCAGAATAGCTTGGGACACCAACAACAGTATAATACGACAGTCCGCCTAACTTGAAGAAAACTATCAATGACGTTAAGGAATACATAGAAACAGTTGAAGAAAATGCTAAAGTTAATACAAAAATTGTATACCAAACTCTGGTAAGTAGGATCCAAAAGAGGCCGACAGTCGAAACAAAAATAAAATTAAACTGGAAAACGGTATGGAAAAATATAAGCTATCATGCCCTAGTTACAAAACAACAGCTGCTATTTACAAACTTGTTAATGACCTGTATCCGTACAAACGAAAGCTGTACGAGCTGGGGATCACGGAAACAGACGCGTGTGACATATGCAAGCAAACTGACACTAGGGATCACATCCTAACTTCATGCACTGCCTCAAGGCCAATTTGGAAGTGGGTGCGTGCCAAACTAAATAAAATTTCTACAGGATATCTGCACAACCTTTCAGATATGAAGCTTCTAAGATGTGATTTTAAACTGTTCCCAGAACTAAAAACAAATTCTGCAATCTGGATGTTAACACATTACATAGATTATATAAAATCTGAAAAGGAACCAACACTGGAAAAATTCAAAAACACATTAAGGAAGGACAGATGGAGAATAAAAACCGAGAAAAATTTGAAAAAATTTTACGGCCCCTTTTTGTATTTCTTGTATAAAAGACAAATAAAATAAACAGACCAAACTGTAAAATTTAAAATACTAAGAGGGCACAAGTAAGAGATTGCCTGTGGGGGTGATGCACGGCGGGGAACTTCGTGAGACCCAAGACCGCTACGGTAGCCGAGAAGGCCCCACAGGAAAAAAAAAAAAAAAAAAGTAGTATAGTGGTTAGTATCCCCGCCTGTCACGCGGGAGACCGGGGTTCGATTCCCCGCCGGGGAGGTCGCTGTTTTCCGCTCACGTTTTGTCATCATAACGGCAAGAAAAATTGGTAATTGAAGTGATATCAATGTGCTGAAGTTACTGGAATTTTTCTTTATTTAAAATTTGTAACACCTTGTTGTTGTGCCTTGTCGATCTATTTTTTAATAGTATGATAAGTTCACATCCGTTTCGTATTTCCGTTTATGGATTTTAAGTACTTTCAAGAAGCAAAAAAACTTGCTGCTAGCAGAGCGTGGTTTCGATCCACGGACCTCTGGGTTATGGGCCCAGCACGCTTCCACTGCGCCACTCTGCTCCGTGTTTTTTCAAGATTCCCGTTGAGGATGATCACCTTAGGGCCAAGTTTTTCTGATTTCTCAACGGGCATCCACCACGGTATTCCTCTCTCAAGGGACAACGAAATGTTCATACACGGGAATGAAATGTACGGACCATTACTATTTAGCTGACTTAGTCGACTGCCGCTCGCTGCCGCTCGTTGTCCTCTGGTAGATGTGGCCAAAGTATTGGCGCTCCGACTGCGGGTATTATCACATTTTTGCAAAAGAAACGTCCTTTCACAATCAAAATGCGAGGTTGGCCCGTGAGGGGATCGAACCCTCGACTTTCGCGTTATTAGCACGACGCTCTAACCAGCTGAGCTAACAGGCCGGCTGGTAGCACGTGGTCATATTAAATGTATATATTACCTTCTGGCAATCACAGTTAAAGCATGTTATGAAAATTCGACCTTGCCAGGATTCGAACCTGGAATCTTCTGATCCGTAGTCAGACGCGTTATCCGTTGCGCCACAAGGCCCCCTAATGCTCTATAACAAATTAGGGGTCTCTTTAATTTGGCTTCCATATCTCATTTTCTTCCATTCTTTCTTTTTTTTGGTAAGGTAGCTACTCCTTTGTATTAGAGACGTGAACTTTATGATGTAATTCCATTTTCGGCTTGATGTGTATCCTAATATCTTATGCTAATTCCTAGTCACGTTAAGCCGTAGTCCTCGGTAGTATAGTGGTTAGTATCCCCGCCTGTCACGCGGGAGACCGGGGTTCGATTCCCCGCCGGGGAGGTCGCTGTTTTCCGCTCACGTTTTGTCATCATAACGGCAAGAAAAATTGGTAATTGAAGTGATATCAATGTGCTGAAGTTACTGGAATTTTTCTTTATTTAAAATTTGTAACACCTTGTTGTTGTGCCTTGTCGATCTATTTTTTAATAGTATGATAAGTTCACATCCGTTTCGTATTTCCGTTTATGGATTTTAAGTACTTTCAAGAAGCAAAAAAACTTGCTGCTAGCAGAGCGTGGTTTCGATCCACGGACCTCTGGGTTATGGGCCCAGCACGCTTCCACTGCGCCACTCTGCTCCGTGTTTTTTCAAGATTCCCGTTGAGGATGATCACCTTAGGGCCAAGTTTTTCTGATTTCTCAACGGGCATCCACCACGGTATTCCTCTCTCAAGGGACAACGAAATGTTCATACACGGGAATGAAATGTACGGACCATTACTATTTAGCTGACTTAGTCGACTGCCGCTCGCTGCCGCTCGTTGTCCTCTGGTAGATGTGGCCAAAGTATTGGCGCTCCGACTGCGGGTATTATCACATTTTTGCAAAAGAAACGTCCTTTCACAATCAAAATGCGAGGTTGGCCCGTGAGGGGATCGAACCCTCGACTTTCGCGTTA